>DWON01009039.1:0-11695 GCA_018251015.1 Phocides pigmalion okeechobee | reverse complement strand
AAATTATTTTTATCCTATTTTATAAATACAGTTTTTTTTTTTTTTTTGAGTCCGTGTAGAACGTAACCCTTGAGTTTTACATGTAAACATATGAAAAAATATGTCTCGACTTACTTCGTTTCGATTTACGTCGCGAATTTCGAGAACCTAACATGTCGTAAGTACAAGGACTGCCTGTAATCTAAATCTACTTATAAAGGACGTACTGCAGAGGTAAAAAACATAAAAACACGACCCAATTGAAAACCTCCTTTTTTTCAACTTGTTGAGGTCCTTGAAGTTTGAAGATATTGAAGTTCAAGCAATATTGAAAAGTAAAATGTGCACCTTATAAAAACTTTTCATTGTTGCTGACCATTAACAAGCTCCGTATAAAGGAAGAGTCCCCTCTAAAGTCGATCATGTATTCGTTTCTTCTCCTGAGGATTAAAATAATCTCCCGCCGTATAAGTGACACGACAATCATACCTTTTCACTGAAACGAAATAATTGTTTCAAACTAGAAATGGTCCCGGTGATGCTAGCTCCTTATCGAACCGTACAGACTACAATGTTGCAAATTACCTTAAAAAGACAACAATTGTTATCTATTTCTCCGGGGACTCCATTCTCCTAATATAAATAAGACAACCTATGATTGATGTCCAATCGGCATTCCATTCGTTTATGTTTCCGTTGTCACGATATTTTGTTAAATACAGTCATTAACATCACCAGTTTCTCGCTGCCCCACTGTTGGGCACAGATTTGTAAGAGGAGGACCAGATATATTAGGTCTGGACCAAAGTATAGTATGGTTGTATATATGGCATGTAGATTTTACACGTTTTTAAGAACTGTAGAAAACGCTGAGACATGGAATTTTTGCTATGATATTAACGTCCACTGCTATAACAAGTGATAATTAATATGTGAATTCACACGCAACTTGCGATAAATCAGAGGTATATGTGCATGATGGTGGAAGAACAGTTCGATCGGGGAGGTACCGCCGCTCCACTCATCATCCGTTATAAAGCAGTTTTTGTGTTTTGTTGAAGAGATGCAGTTGTCTGCTACACTTAGAAGCGAGGTGACCAGCTCAGTCCTTAGAAGTAGCGCATCTAAACACGACATCAGGCAGAACTTTAGTCTTTTTTGAAGTTGGACATAGATGTCCATTTAAAATCAGATGGGCTGTACGCTACTACAGGCTACTTTTACAACATAAAAAATCTATCCCGCGGGGTCTCTGGATGAGAAGTCATTATCTTAGAACTAGGCTGTTACGAGTTGTTGAAAATTAAAATTTCTCGCAAACTATGTACTGCACAATTGTGTAGCAAATTTTGTTTCACGTAGAACTTGAAATGTAACTGAAACCTCTCTCAACGTCTTCGCCTTTATGTGTTCCTTAATATTGTTAAGATATCATTACTAACATTGTGTTTTGTGGTACAACTGTAATTTAACTGGATATGTATCAACGCCCTCACAATCCGCTGCAGAATTTCTTGTTTTTGATACAGAGGTTTGTTTACATGCTACACTTGCAAGGGAAGTGACCGTTTTAGTAGTTTGTATCGCGTCTAGGGATGACCTCAGATCTTCAGTTATATTTGTGGTTAAAAGTTATCCATGGACTGCAACGATCACATAAGACTTGCTACTTGATATTCTTCGAACTTAAATAGAATAAATATTATTTGAAAAATTCGCTTTCGCATCGCATCGTATTAACAGTACCACATTTGTAGTCATTATATACTTACATTCAATATAACAATAACGAAAAACTCCATTAACACAGACACCTTTTTTAATGCGTAGCGAATTTCGCGAGGCTCAAACAAAACTACGAAGAAATGAGGGCCTAAAATAGCAACTGACACATTCTACTCTATCCCCGGGCTAACAATTATTATTTAAATGTTATTACTTTTCGTAGAAGCTCATATAATTTATTCAAATTTAGTATAATAGGTATCCTTTTAAGCAAGTTTGCCGAACCAATCACAAACGGGAACAACAAAAAGAAACAAATCTTATTATGCTATTGTGGAAGATGCCAAAGCATAAATTGAGAAATCATTCTGCGAATGTAGAACTGTGAGACAACTTAATAAGTCCCTATACTAACAATGTTGAAGAGAAAGAAACCAGAAACTCAAGACTGTAAATTAAAATAAACCATAAAAGGCAATACATAGCTTAATAACCTTGACCTCGGGAGTTCTATTCAGATGTCCTTATTATTCCGCACTCGTATATCCATTAGGGGCATGCTGCAACGTTGAGAATATTCTTGGACGAAACCAAAGCGACCATAAATAATACGAGGCGTACAGAGGCTAATGAATTACGATGGCAGTGAGTGCAGGCCTTTCATAATATCGGGTCGCGCAGCGATAATGCCGCGCACGGGCCGCTTCGGCCATTCTACATACGCTTAGAGCTGTGTGAGCCGTCTCTGAACCGGATCAAAAATTCGGATCATGCAAACTTGAACCATTGAGCTGCAGGTCAACAATGATATAACCAGCTCACTACTCAGACATAGTTTGCGATCAATTAAGTACGCGCAAATCACGATCTTTAATCTCGCACTTCCCCAGATGTATCCCGTAGTCTAGTGTAAATAAAAGTATTTGTAAATTAAAATAATTTACGAGCTGGTTCATTTAACCGGTTCAGGTAAAGAAACCATGATCTGAGCTCCGCTTACACGATTTGGTTGTTACACATGTCTACGCACGCACCGCCCCAGCTCTCGGGCGTTTCCTTGCGCACAAACAATCACATCGCTATGCGAATAGTTCACGCTTACTTCTTGCATCATTGCAACAGGCGGATGATGCGGAGTCAACGACATGCGTCCGCAAGTCATCGCCGTCATCAGACTACACGGACTCGCTCGCTTAAAACTTTTTACAACGCAATGAATTCTTCATATGTACATAATAGTTATTTAAGATAAAAGATGAGAAGAAATGCTAAGACATGCGCCAAGGTCGCCCGGTCCCGCGATTATGTAAATAATCGCCCAGGCCCTGCCCTCTTGCGCTTGCTAACCGCCGACTATTACCTGCTCATCCTCCCGATCTTTACGCACATGACTCACTGCATCTCGCTATTGCCTACTCTTTTATAATTGTCTGACCGCTCCTTCTTTTACCGGGCGCAATTACCGTGGTCCGAGTTGAAATCCTCCATTTCTTGTGTTTATTTAAAGAATGTGACCGTAAAAGCGTGCACCGCTCGCTATAAAAATGGCGCTTTAAAAGCGCATTCTCAACACTATGTTTGATGTGCAAAGAGAGCACATAAATGATTAAAAGCGAATGTGTGCGGAAGTGGCGCGCAAAGCTCTGGCGAGGTTTATCACAAGTTCATCGTCGCCGCGTAAGCGCACGACCGATGAGGCCTGCGAAATTGCCCGCCCGCCTGACTAATGTCGCTGTCTCTCTTTTGTGTTGTCCGTAAAATGCCACGGTACATTCGTTATACACGAGAATTTATGCGTTAGCTAAATTCACAGTCAAAACTTAAATCAAAATTATTTACTTCACGTTGTACATATTTTAAATTATGTAAAATATCGCACGTCCGACATCGTCGTTACAAAACTTTAATAAACGACCATGGTACCAAACATATAGTAAGTTAATTATGTAAAAAGAAAATATAAAAAAATCGTGTGAAAAGTTAAACTCGCGATAATTTATAATTTGATAGTTAAAAGCAAACAATAAGAAATCCGTCTGACAACTTGTGTCACCTGTAGTACAGTAACATTTTTAAACATTCTCGTATAGGATAAAACCAGTCTTTAGTAGAACTTATTTCCCTATTTTAAGCCAAACAAAAATATGTCATTCCAGCACCTTTGAAAACTGTTCTTAGATTATTCTAATAAGTAGTTTCTTGGACTTCTTTAGAACAAGCACATAACAGGCTTTACTGATAATAACATTTTAATTTATTTTATAGCAATCTATTAATTTACATGGACTACATACGTATTAGGTACTACATAAAACAACATAAATTAGAGCAATAAAAGACAGCAATACTATGCTATTAATACTCATAACATGTGGTATAGTAAATAAAGTAATGGTAGAACTACTGTTTAAGTGAAGAGGTATCGCCCCCCTTACAATACTCCGAGTACAACTTTGTGTTGGTAGGAGAGATGCGGTTACCACGTACTTTATAAGCAAGCTGCCCACTTAGCTCCAATAGGTAGCAACACGGTTGTGCACGATCTAAGATATGACTTCAGTATTGGGCGAAGTTTGATGTTGATGTACATAAGCTGAAGCGACTGCTTAACAGCAAGTATCCTGTATGCTCTGCTGCTACTAAGTAATAAATATATTGCAGACAAAGAAAACATTAACAGAGATCAATTATTTATAAGATACACAAATATTGGCAATAAAAAAAATTCACAGATTATAAAAAAAATTAACGAATTATAATTTCAAAATCTGAAACATCACATAGATAAAAAAACGACGGCGTTCGAACCTAAGACCATGTCTAGTGCCAAAGGAACCGTCACAATGTTTTATTGAACGTTCTCGACTTCTCACTCTGTATCAACAATCCACTGTGTGTCAACTATCTGTGTACAGTGTCTAATTTATTTCACTATCCACATTTACTATAATTTCTGTAGCTTTAGAGCCAGTTACAATGCAATTCCCTGCAGTGACGAAGTTGGGTACTTCATCTTAGCTGTCGGAACACAGTCGTTACTACCACGAAGTGTAGTTCTGATGCAGAAAATTGTTTATTTGTCCGGTGAGTTATACAGACGCGTCTAAGACAAGTATCTTGCTTGTTCACAAAGCATCCAATCAACAAAGTGATAATGATAATCTACTTTACATGAAAATACTAGCGCTCCAGTCCAACTTCGCTTAGGTAATCGAGTTTATATTTACTTACATTATTTTTCTTTCATGCATGCATCCAGCCACTACCCAGTTGCAAAAAATAACAATTAGAAACATCTATTTCGAACGACGGCTGAATTACTATATTGAATTTAACTATTTAATTTCTCGCCCAATTTACAAAAAAACATAACTTAATATGCATCAAAACGAATGTGAAACACAGAAAGATTTCAATTCCGTTTGAGGTTAGATGCGTCCATTCATCTGCCCTATTAGCTTGCATTCTTTACTTCTCGTTTATATATGAACAATTAAGTATAGAAAAAATATATGAACAATTAAGTAAGTAAAGCGAATTGATTGCACTAAGCAGTGTTCTTCGTCTGTATTCCCCTTAAACGTCCGTCATCCAACCTACTGTAATATCTACCTTTACTAGCAATGTCATCATATATAATATTGTACTCCTCTTCTCAACGGGGATTCCAAACAGAGGTTATTACGTAATTTATTCAAATGGTTTATAAGTATTTAATCTTATTTATTAATAAAACTGGTGTAGTGGGCGTTTATCTGAGCGTAAAATTATCTTTTTAATCTATGGAATGGAATTAAATAAAATGTAAATAAAGTAATTATTATGTATAATGTATTAAAATGGAAAATAGTATAGTAAAAACTGAAATAGTTTAATATAATTTTTGAGCGAAAATATGGCAACATCAAAATAAAAAAGTTCGAATGCTATAAATTTTCCTCGGTATCAGCTATATTTTTGCATTTCCACTCAGTATCCCGCTTTAGAAGCACAGTATGATCGCTTGATTATTACCACAAGCAACATGACAAAGTCGTCATGTTCGGATTTTACACTTCTGACGACATAAATATATTTAATACACAAGAGTGCCATGCCAGTGCTAGTATCTAATGAGGCACTTATAAACAGGAAACCAGTAGGAGCTCCCCGACAGAATTATTCTTTAATAATACCTTAATGTTATGCTCACTTCCTTCTCAGAGGAACGCAACGACGCAATAATACGATAACGCTTATTTATTAATAAAACCAGCTCTTGTAATAATATGCAGAAGTTCTATAACTTTTGTTAAATGCTGCTAGTTTGCCGCAGCAGCAGAAGTATGAATGAAAAAGGTGTTTCTTAATATGTCACACTTAGGCCTAGGTGTACCTGATCCCCGTGGGGACTACTAGGGGCGCAGAACTCAAGCGATCGCAATCGCATACGTCGTAGCAACACCAGCAGATCTTAAAACGCCTAACAAATCTTAAAATTAGTATTTTTTACAAGTAAAGTGCGCTCAATTGAAAGCAGTATTTTTCTCAATATCGTGTCGTATTTTCGTAGCCTTGCAACGTAAATAACGTTCAGTAATTAATATTTGTAAGTTTAAAGAATATTCAAATTCGAACCTTGCTCAAGCACTCATAACCTGCACTTCACTGATAATGTAAGCAGAACCTACGTAAGACATTTTCGTTCGAAAGTACTCGTTTCTTATATAGCTGTTGTCTTCGAAAACTTCGAAAACTCGAAAATTCACGGTTACAATTTCCGATTGTCAATCAATCGGAAGACAAAGTCATTATCGCAGGTGTACATCTGTCGTGGACATTAATTTCCTTCATAATGTCGTGTTACGTGACATGGAGTGCATTCCAGCTGAGTACTGTTGGCCGAGACGACGACGACAGGCGTGTGGCGTGTCGTTGAACTGTCCTGTGGCGAATCGCATCGCTTCCGCCACCACCCGGTAAATAAAATCAATTAGTGTGGCCGACACCGTTACTGAGACACGACTGAGTTCTATGAGAGCGAACAACGCTTTTCAAAGAAATCTAAGTTACCATTGAAACAGTGATCTAAGAAAAAGGCACGGAGCTTTCTTTCACTGAAATTTCAGTCCACAATATTACGTAGCATGGTGGAACAACAAACCGCCGACCCATTAAACTAGGAATTTCAAACGAGATAAAATTACAATCTAATGAAAGCAAAATAATCGAAAATATTTTTACAACATTTTTATTACCTTGTTATCTTGAACAACAATTTTGCAAGTGACCATAAACGATTATTACCATAATTTATATAAAGATTTTGTTACTTAGCAGTACGTGGTGAAGCGACCGTCCATTATTCACTTAAGAATTATTGTTATAGCCGTGCCGAACGTATGATTCAGCAGGCTTTTCTATAAATAAAGGTAAGGAACGTGTGTTAATTCTAAAGGACGATACTCAATAGAGTCGGCCACGTCATGTTATTGGCACCACGTCGGTGGCACCGGATAAGCAGTGCAGCCGGCCGATTGTGTCGCGACTATCGTAAATAACTCGCGCTGTGTCCGGTGTCCGCCAGGAATACAGAGTTGCCGTCACCGGCTGGCGAATCCGGGGAGGACGCGCCACCGCGCGCTCCATCCACACTCTCGATCTCGTACCTCATTTATAGGCGTTTACATCGCCAAGCAGACGGATAACATGCACACGTCATGTATAAATATATTATGAAAACGTCGAAAAGTCGTAGTTAAATGTGTGCTCTCCCCGGCCCGCGCAGGAAGCAGCCTCCGCGCGCAGCATACGGATGAGCGTGACGTGTGCCGCAGCCCCGACTTATCTAACCGTCGACCGAGTCGATATCCATCGCCGGTCGAATATTATTATATCTTTGCTTCGGTATTTATTTGCATGCAAAAAATGCTGGCATTTATCTGCGTGCAATTTGATCAATTTAACGAGTTCTCGATTGCAGGACTGTAACTGCCTGGCGGCTATTAATTCCGTCCGATGTGGAAACAATGGACACGTGATATAAATAGCTCGAATAAATATAGGTAATATGGCAGTTTTTGTTTGGTCTATTTTATTGGGCGAACGTTATGCGAGGGGTGCATAGAGGGCGGGAAGGATCGTGCGAGGCCGAGCTACGGCTGAGGTCCGATAGCATCGCTGCGCGGCGCGGTCTATAAATAGATGGGCAGGCGGACCCTTGAACCAGCCTCGGTCGTCACCACAAGCCTCAAAGGGCTACAACTGTAGATTATTCTTAATGTTTATCTTATCCTCGACGTGGAATCTGGTAGTGCTTTACATAATTATAAGCTGCTTGTAAACAGGCGATAGAAACGCAAGTCCTAAACATTTTACATATCTAAGAAGTAAATTTAATACTGTATAAGTAAGAATAAAATTAAACTACATTTCTCTTTGACTTATATTGCAAATAGTAAATTTTCGTTATAATTATAAAGGACAAATGCGGGTTTTGAAATAAAAGTATTACTAATTATAAAATTATTTATAATTTGTGATCATACAAATGTTTATTTTTAAGTTATTTTTTATTGTAATTCATATTAAATTCTTAAGCTAGTACGGATGCGTGGTATATATTGACGAAGCAAGTTTAGACGAGCTAAGTCGAATGCCAAACTCAAATGGAATTTTTCAGAGTCGATTAATACACAACTTTTTGAACGTAAAAAAAATCTATCACTGCCTTAGAAAATGCCTCACTATGAAGAAAAAACGGCAAAACATGCGTTTAATGAGAGTTGGTGGCAGCCCTGTAGCCTGCTCTGGTACCGCAACAATCCTCCATAAAACACGGCGGACGGGGTGCAGCTTCTCGGTTGTTCGCTTTCGTTCGCGCATGCGGCCGACGCTTATTTTTTTCCCTGATTAGAGTAAAAGATGCGCAACCGGTCGGCGGGCGAAGGCCGCGGCCAGGGACGAACGCGACTGTGCCCGTGTCGAGGACCTGCGATGCGCCGCGCCGCCGCCCTGCCCGCTAATGATGTCCCTTCACTGAACCGCTCCTAATTGGACGAATGCAAGACCACTTCGTCACCGTGAAAAAACATTCACAATCACCACGCGTTATGTGTACTGTTAATAGCGTCGACTAAAACCCAGTCCCTTATATAAGACAATTAATGGACGCTATGGAAATTTGACATTTTGAAACTGTTCAATAATTTAGGAATTTAACATTCTGAATCTGAACGAATTTATCAATTGTGTTAGAAATAACCTTCATTATAATTTCTTTTGGGTATATCGCCTTCATCTCGTGTTGTAATCTGTCGATATGTATTTCTCTTCCTTACTTTCTCTTATCAAGATAAGTGAAGTGTGAATATAAAACGAAACGGTTCTTCGTAAAATTATTCTGCGATTAGCATTTTGTTTTTGCAGCGCAGTTATATCATGGATGCTGTGCCATTTCTCGAGAATTTATCAGCAAGGAATTTTCCTGTTCCTCGTGAAGTTTCATTTCTGTGCTCTATAGTCTTTATAATAAACATTCAATATTTTGTTATCAGCGTAACATAGTATTTTGTGTTGATATTTATTTTTCCACAACATAGAAGTTTCTTACAATGTATTTGTCATTACAACTATCTATAACATGTTGACGTGCCCAGCAAATGTGAAAAAATAAGAAACGTCGTATTTATAAATATACCATTACTTGACCATTTCTTGGATATATCGATGTAACAGCGTAATTACAAGGAGATAACAGTTATCCCTGATGAGTGCTTACTTTGTCCGTTACATATCTTACGATTATCCACCTATCCATGTACCCGCAGGTTGTGGGTACCTACCGAATGCGATTATGTCAGAAACACGTACACAACAAGAATTACTCTCTAATAACGGCCGAGCTGTAGTGAATTGTCGTAGATTGCAGACGCACTGAACTTATATAGCTGTAAATAATGACACAATTGAGATATTATTCTTTTATAATCGAACCAGTGGATACCATCAAGTAAACTGTACTTACACTGATACAAAATAAGCTTATTTAGACATTATTCTCACAGCCCTGCGATTAACAGCACATGTGTCGATGTACTTAAATACTCGTTACTAGGTACAACAAGCAACTTACCGTAGTTTTGTAGTCTGGAATTTAGAAGTTACCTATAGAATTGCTTTCAATGCGTCAGACGATACTTACTTAAATGGAGCAACTTAGAAACCATATTAACTTTTGACGAAACGTTTTCAATGAATACTCTCGAACGAACTTACGCTCAAACAACAATTCCATTTTTTTAATTTACGGAGGTACATAGGTATAACATTATTTGATTTATCTTGTTGTTAAAAAATATTTTGAATATAGGACAGGATACAAAATGATATAGGTTTTTTATGGATCTGAAGTAGCTGGAGAGCATATAGTCCACCTGATGATATGCGGTGTCGATTTAATAGGCAGGAGAACAATAGTTCGACCGGGGAGGTATCACCGCTGTCCTCATAATCCACCGTAAAGCATTACTTGTGTTTCGGTTGGAGAGGTGCGGTTGCCGGCTACACTTTTAAGCAAGGCAACTATCTTAATCCTCAGGAGTAACAACGTGTCCACGTTCGAGCTCGAAAAAGATTTCGGTCGTGTTTCTGGTTGTACGTGGATATCTATGGGCTGCGCCTACTTAACATCAAGTGGTTTGCATACTCGTTTGCTACTCTTCTCACATATAAAAAATGCGGTGTTTTCTACCCATAGAAACTGTAACCTACTCTAGATAAAAACAAGCCTGACGTCAATCATATCATTATGCGTTTTTATCCCTGAGGGCTAAAATTGTAGCTTCATATAAAAGATGACAAAGTGAGCCGGCATCCACACTTTCCTACATCTAGTGTTATTTCACTCTACGGATGATAATGGTGGTACCTCCCAGGTGAAATCGTTCAGATTATACCATCATTTTACGGTTAGAATAATTCAAATAATTATCTAATCGACTGCAAATATCGATAACCTAGTGTTTAAATTCTGCCCCTGACACAGGTAGCCTGAAAGTTCGAATTTCTGGCACGCACTTCTAATTTTTTACTTTGGTCGTATTGAAGACTAAAATTAGTTTAATAATATAATTACTTGCTTTTACGGTGAAGAAAAACAACATAAGCAAACCTATGTCCTTGAGAATCATCCCTTAAAGTACTCCAAGGCGTGTGAACCCATAGTACTGGGCCAGCTTGGTGAAGTGTGTCCTCATTCTTCTCCTAAGAGTAATGAGTTAAAAATGATAATTAATAATTATCTACTAAATAATCATGATTGGAACCGTAAGGATTCGTATGCGACGAGTCATTCGTTTTAATAGCTTGTCATATCAAAATTGTAGTCGCAGCTTTCATTGGTGATTGGTGAGCCTTATATGAACGCATCAATTATCATTACGTATCGCCATAACTGAAGCGGTCGTGTCGCGCATCTAATAAAATATCAACCATGCTCGCAACTTTAAAAACGTAAAGTTATTTGATTTCATTTGGACGTTCCAATCTCTAAATATTACAAAACAAAGTCCCCCGTCGCGTCTGTCTGTCTGTCTGTTCGTGATAAACTAAGAAAGTATTAGACGGATTTTCTCACAGTTTTTAACAACGATTTAATTTGGCGAAAAGTGAAATGGTTAAATTCAATATTGTAATTCAGTCGTCGTTTGAAATAAGTGTTTCTAATTGTTAGTTTTTGCAACCGGGTAATGCATGTATGAAAGAAAAATAATGTAAATAAACATAAATTCTATTATCCGAGCGAAACTGGGGTGGGTCGCTAGTTTTTTTTATTGTGAAAGAGTAAGAAATGGGCATGCAGGCCACTGATGTTAAGTGGTCACTGCAGCCCATGGATAACCACGTCCAATCTTAAATAGAACAGAAGTTCTAGTGGATGCGTTCCTACTCTTAAGGACTAAGATGGTCGCCTCCAATAATGTGTATCCGGCAACCACACCTCCCCAACCGA
>DWON01009038.1:0-11695 GCA_018251015.1 Phocides pigmalion okeechobee | reverse complement strand
AATATGGATTTCATACATACATATTTACATTAAATTTCCATCTGTTGCATATTCAGAAACGTTGCCTTTTTATTTTGCGACTCGTATAAGCTTACGTAAAAATAGTTGCAAAAAATTACAACTATGCAACCTTATATTAAATCTTTGTTGTAATGACATAAAGTAATCTACATAATATCTATAAATTGAATGTGACTGACTCAAGAAATCAACTCACAACCGAAAACACTCAGCCTAGAGTCCTGAAGTTTAGCAGGTAGTTTGCATGGCCTGCGGGATTATTTCGAATGTATTTTAATGTTTATAGATATGCGAACAAATTAAAGCTCCATGTTACGTATATGTTAAGTGCATGAACCGGGGAAAAACGCACAGCTGTTTCAGAACGAACATTGAACCTTACAAGATAAAAAATGATTTATATGAAAACCGCGGTTGTTTTAAACTACACATACATATTTATGTAAAAGCGAGAGCTAGATCATCGGCATAGATATCGACCTATGTACAGTTTGACAGTATGTGTGTAAAAGAAATATGTGATTTTTGTTCAAAATAAATGGTAACAAAGAAAAGAATATCATTTTTATAAGATTGTTGAACTATACTTGGACAGGGGAGGTACTTTCGCTATCTTTAAGATCCGCAGCAATCCTAATGCTTCGGTTGGAAAGTTGCTGTAGTCGGCTACAAATGAGGCTACAATCTCAATTCTCAGAAGTAGCTATGTATCTAAGCATGACACTTTGACTTTAGACAGGACTGCAATGCTGTTTGATATTATACATCATACATACATAAATCATACATACATACATATATACACACATACATACATACATACAGGCCATCTGCCTGCACGTTCAGTTTTACTTGCACAAGTAAAGGTTAAGTATATGTGAATTTGTTCACTTCTAAAACAATATCATCAATTCTCAAAGCGTTTTGGGTTTTATCCAATTTCCCCAGATCATGTTTTATTCAGCGTCTCCTATCAACTGAATAAACAGACTGACACAGAGACTGCAGCGAACTGAATAAAAATCAGAACAATGATCAGCTTCCGGATAATTTACGGGACCTTCAAGTCCACGGTGCGCTATTAATGATTAATGGGGGAACGTTTTTGTCTCGTTTTATTCTGTCAATTTTCTCCCGATCATGTTTTATTCAGATTGCCCTTTTTCGTTTATAAACGTTGTCATATCTTTACATAGTATAAAACCAAGTCACGTCCCGGCATCTATAGGTTCTACTATCTTAGGTATTTCAAACTACGCAACGGATTTTAATGCGATATTCAATAAACAGAGTGATTTAAGAGAAAGGTTTATATGTATAATAATGCATATAACAGCTGGTTTCTCCGAAATTGCAATTTAGTAGTAACCACGACGCATACAGGCATACAACCGGTCAAATTCAAATAAGCAAATATAAAAAAATCGTTAATCGTAAGTACCCAGTACATTTTTTACGCGAGAAGAGTAGCAAATGCATGCTGCAAACCACTTGTTGTTAAGTAGTCGCAGATCATAGACTTCCACGTTCGGCCACAAACACGACCGAAATTTATCTGACCTGGAACTTAGATACGTTGCTACTTCTGAGGACTAAGATGGTCGCGTCGCTTCAATGTGTAGCCGACAGCCTCGCCTCTCTAACCGAAACACAAGTAATGCTTTACGGTGAATTATAGGGCGGTGGTACCTCTCTAGTTGAACTATAGTTCTCCCACCAAAAAACTTAACTATATTGTAAAAATTATGAACTCCGCGATGGTATGTAATTTTAAATCATATCCCTATAGGTTTTAACAGATAGTTGCGAGAAACAACATGTTGTAATAACACATACCTTGAACGTCTGTAAGTTGTCAACCCTGCACGTGATGGCGGCGTCACGGCCCACTGCAACCGTCACGTTTGACCCGGGACCCACAAACCTCGGGAGATCTGGAACAAGAAAGTTACTATCAAAAAATAATTTCGTACATTGTGTTCCGTACGCTGTGCATTAAAAAAATTACTTCTACGTCGTGGACAAACAAGATACTAAAATATAGGTGGATATATTGTCTATACCTATGTATTTAAACAAATAATAAAATTATAACTGATCGCTGTTCGTACAAGCGTACGAACGTGCGAGCGTAGTATGTAAAGAGTAAAAGACGGGCATGGAGGCCACCTGATGTTAAGTGGTCCTGGTATAGTGGACAACCACGTCCAATCTCAAATAGAACAGAAGTTCTATTTAAGGATGGATGCGGATGCGTTCCTACTTTTGAGGACTAAGGTGGTCGCCTCCAATAATGTGTATCCGACAACCACACCTGCCCAACCGAAATACAATACATGAAGAACATGTTGCTTTACGGCGGGTTATGAGGGTGGGGGTGGTACCGCCCCGGGCGAGCTCTAACGGCTCTACCACCTTTTTACTTCTTATGTAGCGAATATCAGTGTTAGAACAATAATTCGATCGCCGCACTCAGTTCTCGTGTGTAGGTTGAAAAGATACCGTTGCCAGCTACTCTTACAAGCGGTTACCATCTCACTCCTCAGGAGTGTCAACGTCATGCACGACCTCAAGCAGCACTTGAGTCCTTTTTGAGGTTAGACGATGTCCGTGGACTGCGGAGACTATTTAACATCAGATAATAGAAGCAAACGAGGTTGCAAATCGCAGGCTCGTTCACTACTTTTCGAAGATAAAAAATATTTTAATATCTTTTTTGTATTTTTATTTGTTATATTGACTTATCTGTTCTTGCATTACTGCACACAATGCACTAATACCGCATAATGTACACAAATATACATGTTTACAATATTCAATCTCTTCCCTACTATTACCAACGAAATACATAAATATATTTATTTATCAACCTCTGCCTATATTCTTTCCTGTTACTCTACAATGGTACTCTCAAAAGCGACAAAGTTTATGGCCACAGTCTTTTACTTTGACCAAGTACAGGTTAATGCACTTAACACATATATGAGAAGTGTTTAGTATTAATACAGCGTAATATACATATCGGGGAGATGGTGTGACGTAAGCATATTTGACGTCACAATTGTTGACTTGACGACTCATGTTCAGATATTCCAAAGAAACCTTCAAGAAAACTTGAATTCGTATATTGCTCGGGCAGTGTAACATTGTCGTAGAGAGATCCGAACTATGCGACGGCTTGAGCGAGAATGATAACTACCTGCGGTTGCTCGGACTTTTATAACAAAATTGGGTGGCGGTACATAACTTTATATGATCCGTAAAACATTTTTAACATTTCTAGATTTGGCTTAAAACGACTAATAAAAACAAAAATTCCGGCAACGCGTTATATATTAATCATAAGCAATCTCTATCACTACTATTTTATCAATTATCCCACAATTGGCTCTCTCAAAAACGACAAAGTTTAAGGCCAAGTCTACAACTTTGATCAAGTACAGGTTCGTGCATTTAACACTATTATTGCATTTAACACTATTTAAAAATACACTTCTTGCTAAATATTATCTGACTTATTGTTACGGGTCAATCAGTACAGGTCTTTAAAAATGAGACCCGAAAACCCGGACACTTCATGCGATTTTCAATTAATGTCATCGTGGAATTTATACATACATTTTACTATATAACGGGTACTCATGATTTTTGACTGCCAAAATTTTGAACCGGCTGACGGCCCGTGGTCACGGTCAACGCGGTAGCGCGGGAAACTGTTGACAGGTACTACTGACTAGATTTTATATTTGCCAATTTTACTTGGTACCAAGTTATAATCTAAGTATGAGGTTTTGTTTCGCTAGTGAGTAAGTAATTTGAGCCGTGACCACGAGCCATGTAACTGCTTTTAAATATCAGCAATTAAAAATCGTTAATCTTTAGTACCCGTTACATAGTAAAGTATGTAGTTATGTGTCCAGGTATAAGTGTCTGGGGAAAACCCTTCACTTGAATTTGACTATGAAAAATACTCTCAGACCCTATGACCCCTAAAGTTCAACCACATATGGTCTACGTGATCAACTAAACGTAACATAATATCGTTTCAAATAAACTCACAAATAAGGAAATTACCCGGGATTGAACCCGCGCGGTACCTAAATGACTAATAAGATTGATAAAAAACCCAATCGAGGGGTGAATACTATGGTGTGGGAAATATTCTCCAGAACAATGATTCTGTGGAGTCGAAGAAATATTTTTTTTCGGAATTGAAGCGAAGAGCAAAACAAATGTGTTTATCTGTATATATAACCCTTCCTATCATTATTATAAAACCAATATAGTCATGAGAATTTATAGAATTATAATTCGGCAGCGGAGGTACCACTACTGCCTTTATAAACTGCCGCAAAGGACCTCTCATGTTTCAAAAGCTTGAAAGCTGCGACGCGGCGAGGCGACCATGTTAACCCTCAGAAATGGAAACCTCAGAAAGGTCTTAAGTTCTTTTTGAGGTCGTATGTTGCTTTTCGTCGGCTACAGCGACCGTTTAATATCAGATCACCTGCATGATCATTTGCCGCTATTTTAAAATAAAAAGTTCCACTGCAATCTATGGGTTTCCTTTTAAAATGATAAGAACTAAACCGTGCTACACTACGCTGTCCACGTGTGGAATAAGTACAAATATTTACTTCTAAAAAATTAATGAAAACCTCTTCTCCATACGGGATTCTTCATAATTATTTTTTCAGCGCTGATTTGAGAATATTTCGCTATTGAGAACTTTATAGAGAAATGTGAGACACCCAGAATCCTCAGTGTATTTAAACAATAATCTATTAATTTTAAACTACACTAATTATACCCCCAATTACATCCCCGTAAATTTAAAGAGACAAATCAATTGCATCCGTTGTAGAGATTAATTACACCCACAACTTCATCCCCGTACAATTAAAAGACATATCAATTTCATCGGTAGCACTGAACTATTATACCCTCGAACTTTATCGCCGTAAATTTAACGAGATATCAATTTCATCGGTGGCAGTGACCAATTACGCCCAACCTCTTCCCCCTATAAATAAGAGACAAATCAATTTCGTGCATAGCAGTGACCAATTATAAAGAGGCAGTCTAGTGCTTGCTGCTCGCATCACACGTAAAATCTATTTACGTCAGACGGATCACATATCCATTTTTGTTTCACTTACAAAAATGTACACAATTAGAGAAGGGAATTCTGGCCTTCTGTTGGAGAATAAATTCATTATGTGATTTATAGAACAGACTTCGGTTGAGTCGAAACTTATTGTATTAATTGCAGTAACATATACTTATTAAACTAAAAAAATGCTTTTACAAATTTAGCATACAGTACTGAAGTACTGAAACATGTAAAATCGTACAAAAATTTAAGTAAATTATGATTATCGATATTAACCGCTGACACGTTGACTATAAATCGTCGGCTTAGAGTAAATTTGCTCAATATTTTTAACGTAGTTAGCTTTTATATTGTCCAATCGCGATGACACTGTGATATAATATTTAGAAATGTCAATTGTACAAGAGACGATTTTTAAACTTCTGATTTATGCTAACTTTTTAATACGTAGTACTTTTAGTGCATATTTTAGGTCAATTAATATTGCATTTCTTAAGTGTGAAGCAAACGAGCATTCAAACCACCTGATGTTATGTAGTCGCAGCCCATAGACATCCATGTACAACCACAAACATGACTGAAATCCTATCTGAGATCTGAAATCGGTCCTATGTTCGCCTTGCTTCAAAGTGTAGCCGGTAACCTCACCGCTCCAATGGAAACACAAGTATTGCTTTATGGCGGATTATGAAGGAGGCGGTGATACCGCCCCGGTCGAACTATATTTCTGCCACCCTAGCTTTAACCTTTTAATCTAAAGATATTATAGGTTTTCAAACTACACAACTAATCACGCTTAACAAATGCAAATTGAATACCTCGTAATGTCAAACTATCGTCGCAAATAGACGACATGTTTTACGTAAGTTCCATTTATTCAATTCTAATAACATTAATATGTTATATATAACATTATTCTTGAAACCTAAATAGATAAAGGAATAAACAAGTACAAGATTAACAACCTAATTAATGAACGAAGATTATTTAACTCTTAAAACGATGGAATACAATGTATTTTGTAAATATTTAGTTTTAGTCATAATTACACTACTTTTAATTTAAACTAACGAGTCTATATCAAGGTACCTATTACAAGTATATGTAACAAGAGCGCTGATTCATACCTCGTGCGTAGAATTGCGATCGCTGTTCAACGCGGAAATGGGGCTAGCGTTCTGAGGATGCCGCATGGGTACACCCTTAAGATTGTTTTGGTCAGGCTTTTATTATTATTCATTATATTTCATTATTATAATGGAACTAGATACCTCTATATTTTTACATATACATTTGTTTTAATATATTAAGTGTTAACTTGTAATATATACCATTTCAATTTCACGCAAAAATATTATTTTGTCATGCATTATATTGTACATGATATTCATTATTACTTTTATAACATAATCACTATATCGTGTTGCATAGCTAAGTAATTTAAACAAAAAGTAAGTTAAAATAATTATTTTAGTAATAACTGTCCATGTAGACGTGTCTAATCAATAAATCAATTTATAAAACCATTAAATATGGTTCAATGACGACTCCACGCCTGTCTGTGTTCTACCAAAACTGCGCTTTTAAGTGACTCGTGGAGAGCGTTCAATGCAGTGTCAGGGCAACTGCGGACCGATACACAATCCTAATATCATAATTTGTAATAATCGATATTTATTACGCGAGACGACGTCGATTTTATACTTAAATCGAAATTTCGTTTAAAATCGTGTCGTAAGTGTTGCTTATAAATAAAAAAATGTGAACATTTTTAACTGAGGAAGAAAATTTAATTGAAATTTAAATATGAAAATAATTTTTGTAAAATGTTATTTATAATATTAACGTTAAAAAATAACAAATCTTCATTTTAAGAGTGCATCACAAAAATTATTAAATCACTTTTTAAAACAAATAAAAAAACACTAAGTGCGTTCAAACCTCGAAAAATGAAAGACTTTATATTCATTTGAATTTGAAAAATAATTAAAATATATTTTTATATACACGTTTAAAAAGTAATAAAATTTCGTATACATCACGTAGTTATTAAAAAAAACTTTTTTCAAACGGAAAAAAGGAAACATTGTGCGTCCAGAACAGAAAATAGAAACAATTGAATGTAAAATTCAATGTAAGAGATCGTGTTAAAATTACTTAAATGTATTAACGTTTAATTAATATATTCTCATTAAAAACAAAATGTGCGTGTATCGCTTAGTAACAAACGTTGTGGTGTTATCCTGTGTTGTTTGGACAAGTGCTCGAAGCTTATCTAATAACAATATAAGTAAGTTTTATGTTTGTTTGTATATATTCTCCTTACCACTAATTACGTGTTTGTTCCGCTTGTCTTTGATACCTATGCACCGTGGGGTCCAAATGCCAAAAATTAAACAATGACGCTGTTGACAAGAGGGCTGGTTCAAATTCAAATTCAAATATTTTATTTCATTGTAAGGTATTTACATACACTTAATGAACGTCAAAGGTAAAGTGTAAAATCAATACATCGGCTTTGAGCGCCCTGTTGGTTAAGCTAGACCGGGAGAAAAAGCCGGTGGATTTTGTTTCTCAAGTAAAAAGAAAGAACGAATTACTGTTTACACTTATGTTTTCAGATTTTCTTTATCGTGGACGCGCTTGTTACCAACTGGGTTTCCGGACAAAATAAGTGAGAGTGGAAAGAAATACTACAATGATTTAATAAATGGTCTTTTGGAGAAGGGGATAGAGCCTGTTATCACCATTTATCACTGGGACTTGCCTCAAAGACTCCAGAATTTAGGTGAAAACTGCGTTTATAAGCTTTGTGTATGTATATCCCGCCATCTACAATTGACCAGAAATATATTGTTTGTAGCGTGCTAAGTTAGTAAACGATGCCAAAACTAGGTGACGCTGATACGTTATGGATAATCTGTTGAGATTTTATAAAAAGAGTTCTGTAATTTGTCTTTAGTAAGTAATCTCCGTTTTAAAAACAACCTTCTGAAGGAGGGATTTGTGAGGGTCTTTTTTCGCTAAATATCCTGAAAAATATTATTATAAAATCATAGTTTAAAATCAAACATCCCCTCGATTTGATATCTCAAGTTTTGGCCTACTCATACTGTAATTCTACTTTACTATTCTTACTTTACTTCACTTTTGATTTGGTGGTAAAATCACTGCCTCTCTCGTAATACATGGTGAAGCGAATTTTGTATTTCAGTTGGAAAGATACCGTTGAAGGCTTCAATAACGTTGCGACCATTTTTATTTTCAAGAGCAGCAACGCATTTAATTACAACTTCAGCCCTGTTTGAGGTTGTATGTGGTAGTTTATCGGCTGCAGCGACTACTTAACATCAAATAACCTGGATGCTCGATTACTATTCTTATCACGTAAAAATACTATTAAAATCCTTTACGTATGATCTTCAGGTGGATGGACTAATCCTTTGATATCAGATTACTTCGCTGACTACGCAAGAGTTGTGTACTCCCTCTTCGGAGACCGCGTGAAAACTTGGTTAACGATTAACGAGCCCATAATTATGTGTGACGCTTCATTTAACTCGGGAATTTTGGCACCAAATATTAAGGATACCTTAGCTAGTTACTTATGCGGTAAAAATGTGATGATTGCTCATGCTAAAGCTTGGCGGATGTATGATAAAGAATTTAGACCTAAATATAAGGGTAAGTCTTCAAATTTTTCTTATGTTATCTATCTATCAGGCAGACTATATGCCTGCAGTCGACTTCAACGAAAGAACAGCGTCAAGACGTCGATATGGTAAATTTATCCAGTTATGTGCGGATATAAATTACTGCACCCAGTGGAGGTCACGTAAAGCTTAAGAGATCAGTGCAAAAGACATGATGAAAGCCCAGTTGTAAAGTTAGTAGCCGCAAGTAAAGCATGTGTTATTCACAATTATCAGCATGCGTTAACGCCACTTCAAGGCAACTGCAGTCCAACACATGCAGTTCAAATTACAACACTACAGAGTTAAGATATCAAATGCAAACATATACCAATGACAGACTTAACAGAACTGCAGAAACATCTATCCACAGGCTTTTTTCTCCTTTGACCAAAGTCAAAGGGCGCCTTAAGTTTATTAACTGCCTTTACATTGTACATAATTTTAAAATGCGTTAATTGTAGACTTATAATTAAATAAAATATTTGAATTTTGGCTGATTTGAAATAATAGCTGGCGAATGGCTGTTTCAGGTCGTGTAAGTATTACCAACCAACTCATCTGGTTAGAAGCAGAAACACCAGAAGACGAAGAATTAGCCAAGCTAGCCAGAGATCTCTCTGTGAGTTTACCCTTTTTAATACAAGCCTATCGATAGTACCGTCTACTGGATGGTAAATGTTCATGGTAAATGTTCAACGTTTAAGGATACAGTTTAAATAGAACAGGAATTCCATTTAAACTCGATCACAGATACGTTGCTACTTCTAAGAACTAAGACTGTCGCCTCGCTCGTGAATTGTTCTTTAACAGCACCTTTCCAACCTAAACAGAACGCTCGCGGTGAAGGAATACATCGTGAAGAAACTTGCATACCTATGATTTCTTCATAAACTTTTCAAAGGTGTATAACGTCTACTAGTGGTATACTATAACCTGAGATTTCTGATTTTGAGAGAAGATCGGTACCCAGCAGTTAGACGGTGATGCATCGATAATGTTTAATTGAATTAACTTTGCTTCTTACACAATTTCTTCTAGGTCAGTCTTCACTCCCATCCTATATACTCCAAAGAAGGTGGCTGGCCGCCTGCTCTAGAAGAATATATAGCAAAGAAGAGTAAAGAAGAAGGTTACACTCGATCAAGGTTGCCGCCATTCACCCAAGAAGAAATCGAGCTTGTCAAAGGTTGTATATATGATATATATCATCAACACATTATTATCCAACGGTTGGACACAAATCTCCTCTCAAGGTTATACCATAGTCCACAATTCCACAGGAACCCACAAATCAAGTGCGGGTTGGTAGACTTTTCAAACTTTTAAGAACTACATTGTAATTATGGAGAACTCTCAGGCAAACAGGCTTCATATCGATGTTTTCCTTCACCATTAAAGCAAGTGATAATTAACTTCTAATAACTACACAAGTAAATTCGAATAATCTGCACCTCAGATTATTCGAATTTACTTGTGTAGTTATTAGTGCCTGGGATGCGAACCTCGGACGTATCAGTAGATAGGCTGGAATCTTAACTCCTAGATTATCACTGCTTCTAAATAACTCGTGTTATACTCGTGTTATACAAAACGTTTATTTACATATAAAAGCTATAAAATGTGTGTCAGACTTGTTTCAAAAGACACTATAGGCTTAAACCTACGATCGAAATGGTTTTGTCATTAGAATAAAATTACTGTAAATATCTCAAATAAAAAAGTAGATTATTTTCATCTTAGAAGATAAAAAAAGTGTCCTGGTCATTTAATGTTAAATGACTTTTGAAACCCGTGGACATCCACGTCCATACTTAAACAATATTAAGTCGTTACTCTTGATAATTGAGATGGTCGCTTCATTTATAAGTGTAATCGGCAACTGCACCTCTCAAACCGAAAAGCAAGAATTGATTTACGTTGGTACATATGCGGGGGGTGAAACCTCCCCATTCAAACTGTATGCAAACTACTTCAAAGAAATATCGCCTTCGAATCTATTTAAACAAATTTGCTTGTAGGTACTTACGACTTCTACTCTCTTAACTATTACACCAGTCGCACTATCCGGAAATGGAAAGATGGCGAGGAACTTGGGATGTGGCCTTTTTCTGCAATTCCCGAATTAGGAGCAGTGCTCAGTTCTCGACCAGATTGGGAACAGACAGATGTATCGTGGTTTTTGGTAAGTCCAACGTCTTACACATTAACACCCCATCCTGTCCGCCCGCCGAACCTCAGCACCAGCATCCAGGTCTGCAGTCTCGTTTTGCACACATAAAACAAGTTGACAATCCACTGTCTGTAAACAAAAAATAAATAAATTTTGTTAATTATATGTAACACATAAAAATGTCATTAATTGAATGTATATGTATATTGATTACTTACAAAATAAATCTGGATCGAAAGCATTATGCTATTCTACACGGTACTTCAAAGTAAATAAATAATGAAAAATATTATTGATTATTATTGTGAACGTGATGATGATTAATAATAATTATTAGCGTTTTAGTTCAATGAGAATTTAATTTTATTGCAACTATTATTCATTCATTACTTTGAAAGCAAATTGAAAGCATTTATACTTAGTGTTTAGGGCCATCTAGCGACACGACGAAATAATTGAAATGATACTGTGTTCAATAGCTACGTAACTTCGTAGTTACAATGCTCAAACATAGATGTCTCTATTTCCAATACTATCTTACCGTAGGAAAAAGAAGCTTTCTATCTCTCTTCTTCGTATCTTTTTATGTCCTGAAAAAAGATGACATGGCTTTAGAATTTCTCCCTTAATTCTTGTCCACTTAACGATTATTAAAGAAGAGTCACATAAATATGCGTATTATTTTTAGAATCATCC
>DWON01009037.1:0-11696 GCA_018251015.1 Phocides pigmalion okeechobee | reverse complement strand
GTCCTCCTTTTAGTCGCCTCTTACGACAGGCAGGAGATACCGTAGCGCTATTCTGGTCCCGCGCTACAGGGACTGTACTCAGTGCGCTCGATATAGGCAATTTATATCCGTCACTTCTGACGACTTACCCTCCTGTTACCAACATTTTTATTTATACCTACCGCATACACTTCTTACCATGGAACATACAGTTTAAGAGCCATTTTTTATGTGAGGAGTGTAGCAAACGAGTATGCAAACCACCAGATGTTAAGTAGTCGAAGCTCATAGACATCCACGTACAACCACAAACACGACTGAAAATCTATTTGAGCCCGAACGTAGACACGTTGCTATTTCTGAGGTCTAAGATAGTTGCGTCACTTCAAAGTGTAGCCGGCAACCGCACCTCTTCAACAGAAACACAAGTATTGCTTTACGGCGGATTGTAAAGGTGGCCGTGGTACCTCCCCGATCGAACTATAGTTCTCCCACCTTTCAATTTGTCTCTTTGAACGCCGGTCGTAGTTACAACATAGTGGATTGAAATCATAACCAACATTCTGAACTGCGGTTTCTATTAACAAAGCTGACAGAGTAGGGTATCACTGATATAAACAAACGATGTCCTGTCAACAGAACAATTTAACTTACGTAATCTCAGCTGACACGACACGAACGTGAAGGAACGAAGGTAGTTTGAAACGCTTTGCCGTATTATATCTTATACTAACAAGAATCTTATTATTACAAGAAAAATATATCTTCATTTTAGTTTTTATATTTCACTAAAAGATCGCCTTAATCTTGGATTTCGTTTGTATATATCGTTATATGCTCCGCCATTATTTTTTCAACGCCCGCCCCTTTTATACTGTTTTCTTAAATCCTATCGTCTATATGACCAGTATCAGAAATTATCATATTTTCATAAAAAACGGTAATTAGTGTATTAATTTCAACATTTTAACGAATTACGTAAATATAATTATTTAATTATGATATCGAAAAATACCTGTAAAGGTGGTACAGCCGTTAGAGCTCGCCCGGGGCGGCACTACCGCCACCCTCATAACCCGCTGTAAAGCAACATGTTCTTCATGTATTGTGTTTCGGTTGGGGTGTGAGGTGTGGTTGGCGGATACACATTATTGGAGGCGACCATCTTAGCCCTCAAGAGTAGGAACGCGTCCGCGTCGATCCTTAAATAGAACTTCTGTTCTATTTAAGATTACGTGGTTGTCCATGGGATGCAGTGACCACTTAACATCAGGTGGCCTGCATAACCGTTTCATACTCTTTCACTATAAAAAAATAATACCATAATATCAATCTTGTAGCCTTACAACAGCTGTCCGTGTTCACGTGGGCTTAAATATTTGGGTTTTTCTAAATTTTCTAGCAGCAAAACATTGTCATGTACTCATACTCGTAGCTTTCAACATTAAGTGAAGCTTTCTGTTATGTTATTAAAAACCACACCGAAATAAGTTAGGCCGTTTCTGAGATTGCGCCCAAACGCACATACAAATAAACAAACATTCTAATAACAAATGTTTTGAGTTTCATTTTGTTAATAAAGGCCCTCGATTATTTTTCTCAAATATATTCCATGTACAGGCAGCGATAAGTTACTATTTTTTATTTAAAAGAGAACACTTTCAGTTTAGAGTCGTATCTAAGTCCAGCAGTGGAACATGATCGTAAGGATTATGGATTATTATTAGAAAATGTTTAAAACATTTGTATTCTATAAGATTTTCATTACTAACAACGAGCGAATCCAAACAAAGATAGAAAAATATGAAATCAACAGTCCTTAAAGCCCATCGAAAGCAAAAACGCAAGCAAGAAAAGAAATTTAGCAGGGACACTCAATTGAAGAAATAAGATCGAATCGTAACGTAAAAGAAACTACTTACAAAGCGAAATCAATGGAAATAGAAATATTCATGGTCGAACTTACATTATCATAAGTTAAATGGAACGGAGAAATTTTTGAAGCGAAAAAACCGTCAATAAGGGATCAAATCTCCATAATAATTGTGGTTGTAAGAAGTTTAAGTACCCCTTCACGGGTATCTTGACTCAGTAATGGACGTTTAGGGTTTACGGCTGAAGTGACTTTTAATGCTGTAGGGTTATTCAGTAAAATAGCAACTGAAATTCAAATCTCGGTGAAATGAAAGCTCACGAAAGCGAATGCTTTTGTTTACGATTTGAAATAATACGTTAGCAAAGTTATATTCGAGGAAATGCTGTTAATATTCACATTATTTAGATACTATAGGGGTGTCATCCATTCGCAGTCGATCTCCCGTCAGCCTTCTTCTACTTCTGAAGCTACTAGGCTGCGCCACCTCTGACCACCAGGACGATAACTGCTTGACCCAACGAAGTTCTTTCGGAAACAACGATCTTCACCCCGCCCAATGGCACAATACATCACCAGGGTAGATCTTGTAAATTACCTGGGTAACGAGGAAAACCTCGGCTCGGCTAACTGTTTGAGTCAGAGGCTTGAAATCCACGGCAACAGTACGACGACCTTCGCTTTCGATTGATATGACAGATCATCTCATCTTCATATGGGAAAACAAGGATCTACGAGCACCATCAACGTTTATCACATTACAAATTTGATATGACGGATAACTTATAGATGAGAGACTCAGTTGTGCCGTTTGAATAAAGAAATAGTATCTACAAATATAAGGAAGCTTTATAGTAAATTAAAACTGAAGCATTTAAGTTCTGAGCAGCAAAGGCAAAGCAGAAAGCAGTGATCTTTTAGTTGGGCACGCGTCGTTAACGATAATGAAAGTCAGTTCATAATGAGGGTTCGTTTTGATCCCTATTACGAACGATTTTCCCCTTAGTTAGTTGACCTTTGCCGTTTTATAAGCGTTCAACAGCAATTGATTACTCGATTTTTAATTGAAAACGTAACTGCACTTTATATTGACTTCATTTTTCAATCGAAAATTTCATTAAAGAGCTGTTAACACCAATATTTTCTGTTATCTTGGAATATTAGTATGATTAGTCAAAAATACATGATTTTTTTAGTAAACTGTCTCAAGATCTCATTTGTATGTATGCGGCTCTTAAAATTTAATATTTACACTAAGATTTGAAAACAAAATAGCTGATTCAACATGCATTTGTAGTAAAAGATCAACCGTTACTAAGTAACCATAGAATAACCAAAAATAACTAAGAAGGGGCAACAACGTTCCAACTTCCAAAAATAGTCGCTTACTAAATATTTCAAGCAAGGGTGTTCCAGCTTCCTTTCAAGCAACTCGCTAACCATTTTGCGGTCGCAGAATTACTTTAGCGAAGTAAGTTAATTTCTGGAGGATTTCCAACAAAATGCAATATTGCCGGGGCTTGGTTTATTCTACCGTTTCAAGTTATAACTATTGTTGTTGGGTTTCACCTTCCTTATAGTTTAGATAGGAGTTTTGCAATTTTGCTATAAACACTAACTGCATCCTTACAATCCACTGTTATCAGTAGTACTTCGTGATTATCCAGAAAAACTGATTTATTTCCTACAAAATAGTACTGATACAGATGTACTTTGACCAAACAACTGACGCTACACTCATAACTAAAAATGAGGCAGTTGTTTTTCGGTTGGAGAAGTGTGGTTGCCGGGATACCTTAGAGGCGAAATAATTTTCTTCATTCTCCTTAACTGTAAATCCTTTACTCGGGGTTTGATGTAGATGTTCATGTACTGTAGCGCCATTTTGATATCAACTAGTCTTCTCGTTCGTTTTTCCTCGTACAAAAAAAAGATTATGGAAGTATAATGTCATTCTTTAATAAGTCAGGTAAGAAATATTTAAGCGCTGTCGCCCGATCGATTGTGCCACCAGCGTATCTTCATGCAGGACCCAGTACTATAACCTAACAGTAGATTTTTTATTTACCAAATACTTGTAAGTAATGTAGGTAGTCTAAACTCTTATTCTGGGCGATATTCGGCACGCCCGAGCGACAGAAAAATTAGGCGATAGAAGTTGCCCGATGCGTCTCGAATTATTTATTTCTGTCATCTAACGCCATGTTAGCGTAGATCAAAATTTTGCGGCTCGTTTTTATTAAAGCAGATTGGAAGATCAATTTATAGACAACTGAGAAATATGTATAGTTATACTAACACGAAGGTAAGAAAGACATTACTGATTATGTTACATAACTCCACGTGAACTCAGGAAGAGTAGACGAAAATACCTTTCAGATTGATCAAATATCAAAAGACATAGATGCGATGTGTTAGTCTAAACATGTTTAAATATAAAATTAGATTAGAGCATAGTTTATTAAGATTCTGTTGCATTTCTTTGCATCGTAAAAGAAGCGTGCAACCTGCCAAATGTTACGAATGTTGTATTTAAGTTTATCTTACCCTTAACCTCAATCTTAACATCAGAACATAGAGTTTTAGGCTACTATTGTAAAACAAGTACATATGTATAGAACCATGTGTGGTAGAACAATACAATATGATCAGAAAATTAACATTGCGACGTCAATTTGTAACGTGAAGAAATTTTACCCTTTGGGTCGAACTGTGTCATTTTCGGGTCACATATAAGAAATCTGTCTTAGCTTTCAAAAGTAGCAATGGCTCTATGATTAACATCATGTAAGACTATTGTTCTATGTGGAGTTCCAATCAGATTTACATGATCGATAATGACTTCTTACCCTGAATTTCATTCAATGTTTATTTGCAACATCATTAAAAAAAATTGGGAACGTTACAAAGTCTATCACAGCATTTTTATGAAAACACAGAAAATCCAATCGTATACGCGTAACCAGGACACGAGAATCCAAAATCCCGGTGAATACGCTGCGATTCTGTACTAAGGATTTTGCATCCCCGCTCGTATGCAGCGCTCACAATGATATGCGGTTAGAAATGGTTTTGCATTTTGTATTCGCGGGCTTGCGGGCTCCATTCTCATTTTGCTAGTGATTAGTAATGCTACAATTGTGTGAGATTTGTGGTTAGTTATAAATTGAATTGCTTTGAAATTAATATCGCGATAAGGGATTTCAAAGTTCTTAAGAAAATAGGTATATAGACACCTAATTCGATATTCAATAAGATTGTATACGTGTAGAAATCAGAATTAAATAAATGTGCGGGTTAGGGTAAAGACCGCCTTTAAGAAAAAAAATCTTAGGAAGTTAGATGTTTTTATATCTCACTACTATACATAGCTCTCATAACTAAGAGACGCTTGATGCATACTTTAGGCACATACTATATACCTTCAACAAAGTCTATTGATTTGCATTTGAATTACGAGTATGAACCATAGAAAAATGCTTATACAATTTACCTACCGACGGTCACCCATCCAATCTTAGACTTTGTTCGACATCGCTTAATTTTTAGAGTGGATATTAGAAAATTTTGTCTGTCAGTCAAAATGTCAGTCTTACTTCGTCCGTATAGAGTTTGCGCGGAAAATCTTACCAGCCTTAAAACCGGAAAAGGTTTTAAATATTAAACAGGTTTAAAGATGTATGCTACGAAAATCCGCGTATTGGTGTTTAATCCGTTTAATTAAAATCCATTAATTTAAGTCGATTATACTTATTGCGTGAAAAATTTAAGTAAATAAAATATATGATTCAATTGTGGGTTTGTAATTGAGTACAGTAATACAAATTATATGGTTAATTTGTTGTGCTATTATGCACTGAGTTTTGCGACACTTTAATTCTCTTTTATAGGCTTTTAACCTGGATTATTACTGAAAATATAATGTTATTAACTTTTAATCTTTTTTCCATTAAATTGTAGCAATGAGCATGCAGATCATCTGATGGTGATCATTGTCGCCATAATAACATAACTGAACTCGCATTGAAGAAGAGTTTCGTTATCTTCTTCAAGACCATCATCATTATTTAATCTCATCATTTTATCCTCAACGATCTCAGTCGTTAGTGTAGCGATCCATCTACATACGACGTCAAGCAGGACTTAACCTGTTTGAGGTTGGATGTAAATGTCCACGGGCTTCAGAGACAACTTAAAATTCGGTACAAACCATCTGAAGTTAAACGGCTAGTTTGCAACTTATCCGACATTGAAAAATAAGACTAAGATAGTCGCCTCAAATGTAAGAAGCCAGCAACCACCATAACGAATAATTTACTTTATACAAGAAATTGGTGTAATGTTGGTACCGTATCACTATCGTTTAGCCGTGACCACGAGCCATGCAATTGGTCGGAAATATCGACAATTAATAATCGTTAATATGAGTATCCGTTACAAAGAAAAAAATTGTATATTAACATAATTAACGAAACTGTGGTTTTGCTTTAAGAATCCCGAACTGATAGACAAATTTGTAAATCAGACTTGGATTTTGCCGGTTAAAATAATACCTGTATTCAAATCACAGATTTAAGGACATTACAACATTTAGTTAATTGTAGGCCGGAATCTCTTTGACATTTACCAAAGCGTACATTTGTAACAAATGGAGCTAGTCTTGTTATGACAGATGTTTTAAGATAAGTAACAAAGGCTGGATTCAGTTCTATTATCAAGAGCTTAACGTCAGTCCCATGGGCCATCAGGATATTATTGTTCTCGAGTTCAAAGCTTCGCTTCAGGGGGATGACGCCAGATGAGCTGTGTGTTTCATAATTAATCGCCTGTCCAGTGACTGCTTTAAGAACGTTTTGTAATGTTATGTAAAATATAAACTATGAAGTTTTGGTTGCAAAAGGTAAGTAATCGTAAGTCTTTTTTTTACACATGAAAAGTAGCAAATCGGCAGGAATGGATGAAAAGTGAAAAATGATTGTATGCCAGTGCAGCTCACGAACGTCTGCTCCTGTTGGACTTGTATCATAAGTAGCAATATAACTTATATCATAAGTTATATTGCTACTTCCGATGGTTAAGATTGTTTAAAATACAGGTGAGTCAGAGACCATTACTTTCAATAAAAATAAATAATTGTTTTATGTTGAAAATTAGCATGGCATTTGAGGTTAAACTGTGGAGGTCTTGCCGATTTTATGTCCTAAAGTTAAAATTACCACGTGTCCTATTTATTTCCGTATTGTTTAAATTTTTTATTACCTGCTAGTTGCTGCCCGCGACGTCGCATGGACTGTAGTTTCCGGGAAGTTGAAGATTTTTAACAGCATGTACCCGTAACTTTTATTCATTAAAGTAGAAGAGATTCATCAAGTAACTAATCCGGTGTAACAGGCAGTCTCCTAGAAGGGGTCGCTATTAAAATGTTTCCCAAAATTGTAAAACAAAAAGGTTTGCAATAATTAATTATAAATGTAGACGAGAAAATGACAGATTTGAAATATTAATTTAGTAACATCATTTGCGCTGTTGAAGCTTAATCTGATACTAGTAAACGTTATTTTGATGTTACTAGATGCGTGATGCAAATCCTATCCAGTGATCATTACCATTTGTAAACATTTGTCCAATAACAGTCTTTTATGTGAGAAGATTAGCAAACGAGCATGCGAACCACCTGATGTTAAGTAGTCGCAGCTCATAGAAATCTACGTACAACCACAAACATGACCGAAATCCAATCTGATCTCGAACGTAGATACGTTGCTACTTCTGAGGACTAAGATGGTCGCCTCGCTTCAAAGTGTAGTCGGCAACCGCACATCTCCAACCGAAATAGAAGTAATGCTTTACGGTGGATTACGAGGGCGGTGGTGGTACTTTTCACGTCGAACTATGCTTCGCCCACCATTGAATCCGTACTTATAATAGGTACCGTATTATCATTAAATATCGTTTATTATAAATAATTTTTATTTTATTTTATTTTATTTTATTTTATTTTACAATTCGTAATAAAACCTTGTGACAAATAGTGAAACCTAAAATAAGTATTATAACATTCATTAACATTTATTAAATAAACGCTTGTAAAAACAAACTTCATTAAAGCGAGAGTTTCGAGAACCTTCTCATAAATTCAGTACATTATGATGTGACACGACACCCACTTAAACTAATTTAAAATGGATTTGAAATTTATTATCATTTTCATTGTTACTTAAATCCAATTTAGCTCTTAAAACAACCAGTAAGTCGTGTGTGGCCATATTATTGTTACTACAAACACTTCAGCCTAATATAGAGGCAAATGTTTTGTCAAAATCACTACAGTTAATGCAGTAGTTCTTAGTTCCAGTCTAAACACGCAAAGAACAGCTGTATACCTCGTAAACATAGATTTGGAAGTATCGAACGAAAACCAAGCTGTAAATCACCTCAAATAGTTTGTTTACAAACTTCTCGGTAAATTAACACCGGCCGCTGGAAATAAAACTGTTAGGATTGTTTCAGTTTGGTAAAAGCTTTGCATAAACCATAACGACGATGTCTTTGTACGACTTAAATATAAACCTACATAAGTTATTATTTTTCTGTTTCTTCTACTACTTAGCTGGCTTATTTTTGCAGGATGGAAGCAATAATTTAAAGGTTATTTTTAAAAGCGGAAAGCTATTATAGTTCGACTGGGAAGGTACCACCGCCGTCCTCATAATCCGCCATAAAGTTTACCTTGTGTTTCGGTTGGAGAGCTGCGGTTGCCGGCTATACTTTGAAGCGAGGCGACCATCTTAGTCAAATAGGATTACGGTCGTGTTTGTGGTTGTACATCGATGTCTATGGGCTGCGACTACTTAACATTATGTGGTTTGCATGCTCGTTTGCAACTCTTCTCACATAAAAAAGACCAGTATTTCGTAATACTTAATGTTTCGTAGCCATTGTCACTCATGGCGATCTAATTGATATTAGGATGATTAACATTAGGCAGTGACATCAGACATTAATCACAAATGCTCCTCTTGAGGACTAATCAAAACGTTTAATGTATTCTTGTTTGAATACTTTACTGTATCATTACATTTAATATCTTATATCATGTATATTTTATTGTTGATATTGCAAACGATTTTCATGGGTCGTGGCCACGGTTAAACTGAGGTAGCAGGGAAAACTGTAGACAGATGTTAATGGTACATTAATCTGTTTACCCTACGTCTACTTAGTTTTTTGTTTGGGTCCTATATCAAGACACACCACGCTAACTGTATCTTTACGCACTGAACATTTCACTATTTGTGATTTAAATAAACTTACCATTGGATTCTATTGGACTTAACCCGTCTACTTAATCTATTAAATATTGGCATATATAGGTTAAGTTATACAAACTCAAATAGGATCGGGTTTCAATATGTCCGACATAGTTGCATTGTTGCTCTTGAGGATGAAGATGGTTGTCTTATTTTTAAGTGTAGCTAGCAAACACCTGATCAACCAGATGCTAAACCAGTCCATTCATCTGACCACTTATCATCAGATGAACTGCATTGCTACTTTCAATTTGTAAAAAAAGAAACAAATTAATTTCAATGTAATTATTATTTTTCTACGAAGATTCAGTATAAGAGATTTCATATTGATAATATTAAACCTTTGTCATTTCTAAGTCTTGATAAGGATAATTAGGCAAGTTACTACGTACATGTTAGTAGCTATATGGTAAACATAAACAGTTTAAATGCAAAGTTAGTATGAACAAGCCCCAAAACTTTGTTTACGTTCAACTAAAATTTGGAGTGCTGCAAGGCAGCGCTTTAGTACCTATGGTTTATACCCATGAGAATCAATTCGCTTTAGCTTCGCGTAATTGAAATGCAAAACCAAAATGTATTCTAGAGTTTGTTTATTTAATAGAAGTAGTACTAATTAACTAATATCTGTTAATATTCATATCCCATGGTTAATGGAATACTGACTCAACTCAAAAAAGGGTTGATTTTTTGAAAATGTTTCGTATTCGATTTTTTTGTAATCCGTATTGACCTTTTGTATCTAGTGCGGGTATTAATTTATAATATAATTACCATGTTTTTATATATTTATGAAGGTTCTATAGTTCGACCGGTGAAGTACCACCATCGCCCTTATAATCCGCCGTAAAGCATTACTTGTGTTTCAGTTGGAGAGGTGGTTGCTGGCTAGACTTTGAAGCGAGGCGACCATCTTAGTTCTCAGTAGTAGCAACGTATCTACGTTTGAGCTCAGATAGGGTTTTAAGTTTTTGTAATTGCACGTGGATGTCTACGGGCTGCGACTACTTAACATGACGCGGTTTGCATGCTCGTTTGCTACTCTTGTCACATAAAAAAAAAACATCATCAATGCTGTGTTAACTACTGGAATATTACCATTTACATACATTCTATAATATATCCCAAACACACATTTATAATTCTTATTATACATTCATAATTCTTATTTGGGATATATTATCTTTAAATGTTCTTATATTATTTGATAAAACTGTGCGTGTTTATAGTTGTATTTCCTGATGAAGGAAATCAGAATTCATGTATGTATTTACATGAAAGCATGGTGCAAATCAGTATTTACGGCACGAGCCAGTATACGGCGCCACAAATCAAAACTCCACCAAACTCTGCTGGGACTGAGCACACAGAATTGGTTGCTAATTAATGTATACAGAGATTTATCATGACGTAAGATCTCGTGACGTGGGTTGATTTTGTTGAACTAAAACAGCTTCCTACACTCACAGCCCCGAATTAGGATTAGGTGTAAGGATTACTTATAACATGGACTTTTACAAAGACGAGTACAGAAGCATTTGGATTATTTCTACTTAGAGACCTAAATTTAAAAATTAAAGATATCGATAATATCAATAAGGCTAAAATGTGTTGTATAAATTAAAAAAATATTATAATATTAAATATTCATTTTAAAAAGAGTCCGCGTCCATGTGGTATTGTGCTAAAAACGCTAACTACAATCGCGCGTTGAATAGTGTTCGCAATTCCCTGCTTGAGATATGAACCAATCTTAGGCTTCTATTATAATTGGTTTTATAGTTTTAATTATTGTAAATATAAAATTATTCCAATGTGAATTATATAATAGATTTAATCCCTGATTCGGAAAATATGTTACACATTTTTCTTTATGTACCGTTATTTTTTTTTTTTGATAAAAAATAACCTAATCTTCTACTCTTCCTGGTATAAGATTAATTCAATTTCATTGTTTTTGATGAAAAATTGTAAAAACTTAAAAATACAGCCAACCGGCAAAATAAAATTTAATCTCCGTGGCTTAACATATTATTTGTTTCTCAAATTTTATTCATAATTCAACTATTTCATGAGGTGCTGCCTAACTCGGAAATTTCTAATTATTCCATTAAATTTTCTATGATATATGGATGAATATAGTCCCGTTAGAAGTTTTACTAGATAGGAGTATGTGAAATAATGTTTCTAAGTTGTCCTATTTAAATTTTATCTAATTTATTTAACACTATTAGCAGACACTATTTCTCCTTTTCATATATACTTCTAATAAGAATCTAGATGGGTGAGCCTAGGGTGACTTTATATTATTAATGTCTTTACTCACAATAATGCACTTATTCTTATTATTATTATTATCGATAAAAGATCAATTGTGTGTCTCTTTGGTATATTTGATTATGTACCGGGTACTCATGATTAATGATTTTTCATTATTGATTGCCGATATTTTTAGTAGTTTATTAGATTACTTTAAAATTTTCACTCTCTACCTCTCTTCTCTTTTCTTTGGTGCCGTATCACGCAATAGCACC
>DWON01009036.1:0-11697 GCA_018251015.1 Phocides pigmalion okeechobee | reverse complement strand
ACGGATTTTCTCACAGTTTTCTACAACAGGTAGGGTGATTCCTGAGGAAGGTTTTGGTGTACAATAAGTTAAGTTTTTTTTGTGAGTTGGGCGAGAAATTAAATAGTTAAATTGAAGTGAGTAATTTAGTCGTCGTTGGAAATATTTTTTTGTAATTGTTCGTTTTTGCAACTAGGTAATGACTGGATGCATGTATGAAAGAAAAATATCTAAGTAAATATAAACTCTATTACCCGAGCGAAACTGGGCCAGATCGCTAGTGTTATTATAATATCGCAAACGAAATTGCAACAAATCATAAAAAATCGTGAAAACAGTAACAAAAGTTCCTGGAATAGGAATTAAGCCAAAGTATAAGTTACCTAACCATTCATTATTTTGCTCAAAATGGAAGATAAGTTTATTTACCTCAAAAATATCTTTGTGATGAACGGCCTAGGGTCTCAATAAAAAAAACTTATATTTTAAAATTAATTTAATTTAATTTATTTAACGTTATCAGGCATTACCTTGGGGAAATTCATACTGTTAATTTTTTCACGTTGTTATTGGAGCGAAACACGTGTTGGGTTTAGTATGTATAGTGGTATATACGTACTTTTACTCTCCTCGCTTTTTCCTATGTTCATAGTGCGTACATTGAAATATATACCACCATGTGTAATCGATTTTTGTAATGTAGTTTTGAGAGTTATGGCCGAAACAATATTGTAAAAATCCGCTACCTAAATTTACTTTATTTGTCAAAAGAATATTGAACCAATAGTTTTTTACTTTACAATTTACTTTATTATACTTGTCAGACGATTTTTTAATATGGCGCGGTTTGGGCTATCGGGTTAATTTTCCGTATGGAGGTTTTTCGGAAATACAGGAATGAAGGTCCCAAGAAAGGGACGGTCCCGTTCAAAACGGGACGCTTGGTCGCGTCAAGTCTTAGATACAGTTATTACCGAAGCAATTTACAAGCACAGTTAGAAGTTTCTCGACAAGTTTACGATTATTGGTGTTCTTAGAATTGCGAAACCGTTTGCGGACGATCGCTCGTTATTAGTTAGGCCTCGGATCTATGATACAATGTGTATATGAACGAGCTGATTGGTCTCGCTTTACTTACGTTCTATTGTTGAAGTAAATTATTGTAGATAGGTAGATAAACCGTTTATTTCGTATTAACAACGAATATACAGATTATTTGTGTACTGTACTGTACCGTTCCTACTTTATTTGTAAAGTATTTCTCATGTTAAATGAATTGTATTCGAATGAGAAATAAATGTCTTGAGCCGTAAACCGTATTTGAAACTAAAATTATTTTAAAGATAAATAATTACAACTAAACACAAAATGTACTAAAACAAAACAGTGGAAGTGTTGTATTACGAAAAGGGTCATACTCAGCTTGCGCCGTCGTGCAGAAGCACTACGGCTGCTGGTTTTCAGTGTAACACAAATTCGTGGCGACATGTAACATGTCTTAAATTAAGTAGATAGCGCCTTTGTAAATGTGTGGCTAATCACTTTGACAGCGCAAATTTAAAAGAAAGGAAAAATAATTAGCCACACGAACTTTTGTATATAGCGTTATTAAGACAAGAAAAAATTAAACTTGATACTACAAAGTTCTATATAAAACGGTCCAGCGAATGTCCTGTATTGCGGTAACTGACAAATGAACACATTGACGGTCATCAATACAAAAATATATGTAAATATAATGTCTATTACAATAATTTCAAAATAAATCGAATGTAAAAAACGGCTTCCTTAGAGGTTTTTTATGGTATATACATATGTATAATTATATAGGTAGTTATATTAAAATAGTTGATTAGTCGTCTCATTTTCTAGATTCGATTCCCATCGAAGAACATAATTGTATAATATTTTACAGAAACATGTATTTCTGTATACAGAAAACAATAGTTACAGATAGATTTGTTAACACGCTTTTATTAGCTTGGGTTGTATCTATAAGGGATTCTTTAAGCATAAATTTCACCAATTTCCAGAAGTTTGATTAATTTGAAACTTTGCACACTTATCAAGGACGGATGACAATGCAATATGAAAAAAAATGAAAAATATATAATAGTTAAAAAAACACACGCTTTTATAAGAATCCAACAAAAAAGTATAAATAAGAAAAAGAAAAAATATATGAAATGAAAAAAAAACCTGGGGTGCTTTTTCAGTGATCTATTGACACCATCCACCCCAGGCACAAGCAAGTTGACTATCTCAGTCCTCACCTCAGGTAGGACCTCATTCTACTTTGATTATGTATGTGGATGTCTATGAACTGCAGCGACCATTTAACAGAAACCTTTTCGCCGCTTTGTATCTCTTAAATTTGAAGGGTACAGTTAAAACGGTGCCAGATGTAACTCTGGATCTAATCGTAACAATATAAGATACGTTAAAGAGAATGCACTTTTTGCCTCGCACTCGATGCCAGCGTTCTCAGACGCAGTACGCGCGTTTAAATTTAGAACGCGCCCATCTTGACAGTTCGACCGTTTCAAATTTAGAATATTGTCTCGCACGGACCTCTGTGATTGGTTACCACGTTACCAAACAATTAATCGATTATTACCAATTAAATTTCGAACGTTTTGACGGCCATTGCGATTGTTTGTTTACTTTATGATATTGTTGACACTCTTTATGTTTTTTTTATCGGTATGGCAGGTGAGCTTTTGATGATTTTGTAATTGGTCGCGATTGTTTATGGACATCTGTAACCGGCGACCGTATGTCCTATCCCAACACAAGTGGATCTCATACGTAGGTATGTGATGTTATAGTTCGTACTAAGATAGTAGTTTCATATTTATATGGACTGAACACATCTTTCAGTCGAATCACAAGAATTGTTTCACGGCAGATTATGAGAGTCACTGAAGAAGGACCTCGTCGGTCGAACTATATTCAATCAACTGGTAAGAATGGGGCGGCACGGTCGTTTGCTTCTCGTCCAATATTAAAAAAACAGTTTTCAATAACAGGTAGATTGATTCCTGAGGAAGGTTTGGGTACATAATAAGTTAAGTGTTTTTGTAAATTGGGCGTGAAATTAAACTGTGAAATCCAATATCTAGTAATTCAGTCGTCGTTCGAAATAGATGATTCTAATTGTTAGTTTTTGCAAATCGGTAATGACTGAATGCATGTATGAAGGAAAAATAATGTAAGTAAATATAAACTCTATTACCCGAGCGAAGCTGGGCCGGGTCAACTATATAAAACAAAAGCTGACTTAATAAAAGTAATACAAGTAATTATTTTCTGTGTCACAACATCTGTCACTACACCTGCGTCTATTTACTTTGACCAAATGAAAATCGATCCACTTATGAACCGTTCAACTCGTGTTTATTCATTGTGTTTGCACTTATTGTTTTTGCTGAGACCGTTTTATTTGCTACCGGTTCGTTTTACGTCAGAGAAGTGTTGATTATTTCTCTTTTTCCGTAAGCTCTCTAATAGGTAAAGCATTACTTGTGTTTCGGTTGGAGAGGTGCGATTGCCAGCTATATTCTAAAGCGAGGCGACCATCTTAGTCCTCAGTAGTAGGAACGCATCCGCGTCCATCCTTAAATAGAACTTCTGTTCTATTTGAGATCGGACGTGGTTGTCCATGGGCTGCAGTGACCACTTAATATCAGGTGGCCTGCACGCCCATTTCTTACTCCTTCACAATAAAATAAAAAAATAAATAGTTCAGATAGGATTTCAGTCGTGTTTGTGGTTGTACGTGGATATCTATGGGCTGCAACTACTTAACATCAGGTGGTTTGAATGCTCGTTTGCTACTCTTCTCAAGTAAAAAAGGCCCACGTTTGAAGTTGAGCCCAAAATAATTATTAACAATAATGTTAACTAAAAGCGACTGTATAAATTGATTTTGAAAAATTATAGCCTTCAAAAATTGTATCTATGTAACCAGTTGTATTGTTCGTGGTGACCACGAAATCGCTAAACAGTTTAGCCGTGACAACGAACCATGCGACTGTCTCGAAATATCGGCAATTAAGAATCGTTACTCATATGGTCTGAAACGAGTCCAGCTCCACTTGCTCCATTAGTTTAAGTTATTATTTGTAAATTACATTGTGAAAAAGATGTATTTTTTGGAATTTCTTTCGCGGACTCTTCTCCAAAATGAAACACCTTACGAGTCGATGGTTGTTATTTTGTTGACGTTCAAAAAGAGTTCTGTAAAGAATCTACTTTGAATAAAAATATTTTGATTTCGATTTTGATTTTGTTAATGAGTGTCCGTTATATAGTGAAATGTATAAATTCAATCGTATATATCTATATATTCCATAGAAACATTACTTAATTATAATTGAAACTTGACTAAAGTAATGTCATGCCCTATTTTCTACTGTAATGATTGGATGCTCTCTTCAAATTAAATTGGACAAAACGGGAAGTGACAAATAAAATATAAACAAATTACTTTTTTTTTCAAACAAATAGTCCCACGTTTGATCGAGGTCTCCGGTGACAACCCGGCTGGTTCATATCTCGAACAGAGAATTGCGATTGCTACATAATACGGGAATGCAGCGTTATTGGAAACCTTGGTTAGATTTTTATTATAATTCGTTCTAAGATTTTCATTATGTAATTAAAAGGTAAATAAACATTTTTTTAATTACTTAACAAATTGCAAAGTTCTGCGGTTTCCAAACATCAAAAAATAGAATCGAGATAAAGACTCTTTATAGTTTAAGTCGATGAAATAAAACGAAATATATTTTTTGGTTCAGACCAAATTGTACATTGATTTAAATTTAATATAGATTTTGAAATAAGCTATTATAAAACCAATATTGCGAGATAAACTGTGATTTACTCGCAACGAAGAGGTCACAAAAACAGTGTTGCAAAATCACAAAAAGTATTGGTATCATTATTTTTTATTTGCAAAATGTGCTACCGTCTTGATTCTAGTTAACCCGTATAATGAAATTTTACGAAAGATGCTTATTGAAAATATGTTTTCGACATCACGCCATTTAACACTTTTCCTGCAGAGTACAGCACTGCTGTGTATTGCGCGGCGCAACGCGCTTCAATACGCGTGCTGCTTGTACACACTTGTTGTACTTACAAATCTCCATGGATTACGGGCGAACAAAATGTTTAAATCGGTAGTCTTGTAGTGACAAGACTGGGATCGGATATTACTTCTGTGTATTCATAGATGATACACAGATGTTAAAAAAACAATATTTTAGTGAATTGTCTCCGCATATTCAGTCTACAGAAAAACCTCCACTTTAGGGCTGCCTTCCGCAACGCTGACCTGAACTAATATATGTATAAGCGCCGCATTCAAAGTGTTAATATTAACATAAGGCTAATTAGCAACATGTTGCAAAATCCGAATAAAAATAACAGCTCTGTTGACATTTTAATGTTACTTTCATAATGTAACTAATTTAATCATGTGTTACACCGGCGCGCACAATCGTTGCATCGTTGAAATACACTGATTTAGTTTTATCTTCAACTAGCGACCCGGGCAAGCCTCGCTCGGGTAATAGAGCCTATATTTGCGTACATTATTTTTCTTTCACACATGCATCCAGTCATTACCTAGTTGCAAAAACTAACAATTAAAAACATCTATTTAGAACGACGACTGAATTGAATGAATATTGAATTTAACTATCTATTTCTTGCACAATTTACAAAAAGAACTTAACTTATTATGCACCAACACCTTCCTCGGGAATCACTGTACCTGTTGTTGAAAACTGTGAGAAAATTCGTCCAGTACTTTTTTAGTTTACCACGAACAGACAGACGCGACGAAGGACTATGTTTTATACGATTTATAGAAGAGACTAGAGATGCACGTATACTGTAAAAAATATAATATTAAACATACCTTGTTTATTACCGCGACTTTTTTGTAAGTTATGTCTTCATCTCTTATTAAAATGTTCACAATTGTTTAGATTTTGTTCTCAAAAATCAAATGAATACTGCCCTAAATCTGGGTTAGGAATAGTTTTTATACCCTTGTCCTCGTTAAAAAGGTCTTAATCACTAAATTTTTAAATCATTAACGACTAATTGATGCGTGTTTTGTTTATTACATCCATTTTTTAAAGTCAATAATTGAAGACTAATTGTACGCAGATTTATTATTGAAATATAGAAATGTGGGAGATAGTTGTATTTTCAAGGAATGAAAACACCAAATTACATTGAAATTTGCTAAAGTCGTAGAAAAAGTTTTTTTGATTGTTGGCGTAGAAATTAGCAAAAGTTTTTATAAAGAATATTGGTCTGTGTTATTTTTAGCATATTTTATGAGACTTGTATATTATATATGCAACGATATACACGTAAATTTAACACTTTCCCTGCTGCGTAGAACACTACTGTGTATTGCGCGGCGTAACGCGCTTGCGGCTTGTACACACCTGTGTTGTACGTACAGATCTGTACGGATTACGGGGGAACAAAAGTGCAGTGTTTACGTCGACGTTTCGTAGATACTACACAGATGCTAATAACAATGTTTGTGTGAATTATTGGTGCATCCCAGTCTAGAGAAAGCAGCTCCAGTTTAATGTCGCCTCTCGCAACTATATGAAAGCCACAGTCAAAGTAAATTTATAGATTTATCTAATCTCAACACTCGCCGAAGATTGAGTTTCTCTCTGCATCAATGGGACTCGTGGCCGCCCACCATAGTCCGGTTTATATTTTGTTCTGTGTCTTGTTATTTTTACCGCGTACGTGCAAGATTTGGAACCTATTTCCTCCCAAGATATTTCCTGAACGTTACGACATGTAGCAAATGAACATGCTGTCCATCTGATGGTAAATGGTCACTGCCACCCATGGTTGTAACCAAGTTCATGGAAAATATGATTGCCTAGTTAGGTACTTTAAATAAGATGATAATTACAAACGGAATCTCATTAACTACTGGACCAATTCAGATTTTTAGAGAACCTTAAAATATTATTCTAGTATTTTTTATCATTATATAATAGTATTGACAAATAAGATAATAAAATAATGAAGTGATTAATAATTATAATTGTTAAGAATTACCCAAATGATCAATTGATGATTTGCTTACTTTTTTATCAATTTGTTTATCGTTTGGTTTTAATTAACAAATTTCCATAGATGTCAGAACTATAGTTCGACCGGGGAGGTACCACCGCCGACCTCATAATTCACCGTAAAGCATTACTTGTGTTTCGGTTGGAAAGGTGCGGTTGCCGGCTACACTTTGAAGAGAAGCGACCATCTTAGTACTCAAGAGTAGCAACGTATCTACGTTTGAGCTCAGATAGGATTTTTGTCGAATTTGTTGCTGTACGTGGATGTTTGCATGCTCGTTGGCTGCTCTTCTCACATAATAATAAAAAAATCAGAGGCTTTAAAATATCTCCAGATTTTGAAGACTAGTTTCCATGTGGTCTTGACTGCCTTGTCCTGAGTTTGTTTAAAATAAATGGCCTTTGTTGATGTACACGTGATCTCACGTTAGCAGGATTGTATGATTGTGTGTTCATTTAGACTAAGTATGGTAATACGTAAGACGGGATGGTGAACGTTAGTTGTTAAATAGGGACGGGAGGACGGCTGTGGGCAGTGGCTATTCTACCAATCTATACATATAATAAAATTGTAACTGGTACCTGTCTGTACATGGCAAATATGTATATATAAAACTCATAATGGGATGCCTTTACTTACGCGAAAGAACACAAAACAATGTTTTTCATTTTGTCTGTTTGTCTGTATCTGTATGTTTGTGCATGCTAATCTCAGAAACGGCTTATGATTTGAATGTAGCTTTCAGATTTATATTTTGATGGGCTTGACTTAACATTTAGTGTTTTTTTTCATTTAAAACGATTAACAAATAATGAAGTTATGTCATTTTATGTCAATCATCATCGGACGAACTTTTATAGGAGGTAGACAATGAGTTGCTACTTCTGAGAGCTAAGATGGTCAGCTCTCTTATAAATGCAAAATGCTCTTAAAAATGCAACGTTATAAAAATACATGCACACAAAAGCACAATAACTTTTACTTTTTATTTTTTAATTATCATTGGTCATTTTTCTGAACATGTGTGACCTAAATCTTTCAGACCAATTACGATGTCTCGTATATCAATGCCCAAATTGTCTCAAAAAATTATCCATACATTTAGTGTATGTATCGAGTATTCACGATTAACGATTTTTGATTTTTATTTGTCGAAGTTTCTAACTAGTTCCATGGCTCGTGATCACGACGAAACTGCGGTCGCGCCGATCGTCAAAAATTACACGATAATAATAGTTTTAAATCAAAAGTATTAAAACACGAAAAAAAGTTTTGTACAAAATGCTTTATCTACCTTTTGAAACATGAAAGTGGACGTTTAACATTAGCAGCAATCCATCCAGGGGCCGTTCACGCCCAAAGTCGCTTCAATTTGTTGATTGTTTACTATTAATACAAGATACGAGACTACGCTCTTCAAGCATACATACAAGAACATTTTCTCAAGATTTTTTATTGTTTAACATTAAAACATGTATTTCATAATAGCTCATTAGGGTTATATGTTCTATTTAAAAGGAGAGTCATGGCAATCAATTCTGCATGAGCAGGGGCCGCATCAATAGGTCGTTGATTAGGAAATGAACATGTCACAATTCCTGTAGTCAATTGATTATCTAGGGAACTGAATGTATTTTTTTATTTTTGCACATACAAAATAAGAGCACGGCACATTTGTATATCTCAAAGTTTTAGTCAACAGTCTTATTATAAGGAATAATTGGTAGTAGCGAGTTTAAACAAGAATATTTTTAATTATTACATTATAATCTTTGTCTGACCCCTACGTCTTAATGCACAAACTTCAAATGAGCTCTCAATACTCTTGACGTAAAAAGCGTAGTTCATATATACAGGCAAAAACCACTTAAATGTTTGGCTGCCACATAATTATTCTTTACATGTTACGTATACGATGTAACATTGTTCAGAGGGAGCCAAGTTTAATCTAAGGGTTTCTAGAGATAGTATCTCAGAAACAAAAGATTGCCTCGGCATTGATACGGCAAAGGAAGTACCAATTTGCCGTAACACGATAAAGATTTTTTAGGAATTAAGTAATATTTTTCTACGGGAACCAAATTGCTTATGATTTAATTTCCCAAGAAATTTTAGAAGATAGTGTCTCAGAAACAAATCTATCTATCGGTTGAAAATCTAGAATAGGGCAAGAGAAGTACCAATTTGCCGCAAAACGATAATAGTTTGTTTACATGTTACGTAATCGACGTAACTGTGTCCAACTGAATAAAATTGATTCCAAGAGTTATAGAGAGTCTCTCAAAACAGTGTCTCTGTTTATCGAAACTCTAGAATATGGCAAGGGAAGGAAGGAAACAAATTAGCCCCAACGCTATAATACTCTGTTAAAAGTTACGTAATCGATGTAACTGTATCCAATTGAACGAAATTTATTCCAAGGAGTTTTGGAGAATTTCTCAAAACTGTCTGTGTTTGTCGAAACTCTAGAATAGGGCAAGGGAAGTACCAATTTGCCGCAACACGATAATAGCTTCGTTTCCATCTGAGTTCTTCTGTGCCCGCACACTTGAGCTGATTAGCGCGTTCTCGATTTCCAACTACGGTTAATTCGTCTTTCCAATTGGATTAGTGTACAGACGGACTGCATTTGAACTGCCCCTTAATGAAAATGGAACTGCATCAACAAAGACCACAATGACCGAGGAAAGCTTCGTAAAATACATGAGATTTGATGAAGTTTTACTTGGTATGCATTTTTTTATGTGAGAAGAGTAGCAAACGAGCATGTAAACCACCTGATGTTAAGTAGTCGCAGCCCGTACATCTATGTACAACCACAAATCCCATCTGAGCTCGAACTTAGGTACGATGCTATTCCTGTGGACCAAGATGGTCGCCTCGCTTTAAAGTGTAGCCGGCAACCGCACCTCGCCAATACAAACACAAGTAATGCTCTACGTTGGATTATGAGGACGGCGGTGGTACCTCCCTGGATGAACTATAGTTCTTTCACTTGTTATATTTAACATTTAACACACTACAACATATATTTAAGTTGTTACATCTGAAAAACACACTTCATATTTCATAAATCGTCATCAGAATATCTTCTTACTATAGAAAAGTATCTACAAAATCTATCGTGGTATCGCCTGAAATGGACGATGACAATTGTAATCCATGCTAATATTATACATAAATATGAATGTAATTTTGTTTGTTACACTTTCACTCCAAAACTACTTAACTGATTATCATGAAATTTTGTACACATATTCTTAGAGATATTAAAAAGGGCATAGGATATTTCGGGAGACATGATGGTTCGTCAAAAAATGTGAAAATCTACCAACTTCAAAGCTTTCAAATTCTTATTGACTATAGTTTCACCTGTATTGTTTTTTTTGTACTTTTCATGTTATTTTGTTGTATCACTTGTAAGCAGTACTAAAATTAATTTTTTTTTTTCGAATTTAGGTACCAGTTTATTGTTTTAGTTATTACTCGCTGAAATTATCTTTGATATTCATTTAAGGCCATTAACACGAGCGAAGCCGCGGGTAAAAATAAGTACACAATATGTAATTGATGACGATACGGTTGGCGCCAAGGAATCGTTCTAAGAATTGTACAATTAACTTAGACAAGATTCATTTGACTCAAATTGTGTGTACGTTCTGAGTACAACTAGTGCTATTTAATTGTCTGTATATTTAGGTTAGTGTCTACTTGTGGGACGACCCGCGGGGTACAACGGTAATGGTCTGACAGGCAAGTCCCAGATTTGATTCCCGGCCACGTAGACATCTTAATGAATTTAAGATTTCTGTTCTAGGTCTAGGTGTTTGTGTATTAGTCTTTGCGTGGCCATGACATTCACGGCATAGAGAATCCTACCATGGAGCTGAGTGTGACAGTGTGTAAATCAATGGCTTAGAACATGTTCGAGACGACACCTTACGAAATTCTTTAGATTAACTTTACTAAAGTTTGGAAAGTGATATTTCATTGCGGCTACCGCTTTTGAGATAAAAAATCGATGTTACAGAATAACACTACACTTCTGTTTGAGATCTTATGTGGACGACCATGACACGACCATTTAGCCTTTTCTGGTCCCTGTTTGGAACTCTTCTAATATATACCACCCAATAATAAGAGGAACTTGAATGGCGGAGGTTATTTTTAAATCACAGAAATGGCTCAATTTTATTTATTTGTATAGTTGTGGTTACAAGTCGAGCGCTTGGGTCTCGGGCGCATCGTCTGACCTCGTCTTGTCCTTATAAGGTAACTTATAGCAGAAATAACCGATAACTGCACTCAGCACTAGCGGCGATCGTTTTTTGTTTGGGAAGGGGGGATGAAGGGGGATTAAAATAGCTTTTTTGTGAGAAAATTAGATGGAAAATTTAGATTTCGCACACAATTCCTTCGCATGTGTAGTAAAGTGTAAGTTTGATTCGACGCTCAAACACAATTATACATTATTATTTTGTTATTATTTGTATGACAATCTCAGCAGCTTTGTATTAAGATTTTTGGCTATATCACAGAATTTCAATCAATTGATTTCAACATTCAAATATTTTTATTTAATTGTAAGATATT
>DWON01009035.1:0-11698 GCA_018251015.1 Phocides pigmalion okeechobee | reverse complement strand
GGTATGGAACATTGTTTCTATGGATAGATAAATTAACTATTCGCGAATAGAGCCGAATGTATTTTCGCAAGCAAGTTTGGTAGACAATACAATACGCTTGGCTATAAATATAGCTGCTAGTCCCGTATGGTGTTAAGTCTCTATTTCCTTTCTGATATGATTTCTGTTTACGTCAGGAAAACCCGGAACGGGTACCTTCTGGTACCTTAATGGCGGTTGAAGGTTATGTTGGAGTCCAACCAACTAAAACCTGATGGGTGTTCTACCTCGCCACTGCGCGGTATATAAGGTATTTCGGTTTGAAGATTTTTTATTTACAGACAGATGTACACTGTCACTTACAATGGCGAACTGAAATTATTTGTAGAATATTATTTAGCGATGCGAAATTATATCATGAATGTGTGTGTGTGTGTATTTCGTACATATATGTACATATGTTTATGTGTGTGTGTGTACGAGCCTACAAGTGTAAAATATACAAAATGGTGAGTACTTTACATACATTTGATGAATGTCAAAGATTCAATACGTAAAAATCAGTACATTGGCTAGTTATCCACGGGAGCAGTTGCTCCCTCCTCACACACACACAGCGACCATTCGCGAAACCATAAGGCCGAGATTATTTTCTTAAGCAAGTTTGGTAGACAATATAATAAGTTATTGTAAACTACAAATATAGCTGCTGTCCCTTCTGTTATAGGTGACAATCGAAATAAAAGCGTTGACAAAATTAAATCGTTCGCAAGATAATAGGTTCCTTCGAAAATAAAAGCTTATATCATTCCCCGTTGAAACCGAGCCAAGTGTCACGGTAATTTGTACCTATATGCCTTGTTACAGATGTCATCGTCATCGTGGGTTGTACAAAAAAGATAATTAAGAGAGTTTTATAAGTGACATAATATTCAATTAATTATTTTTATATACATTTTAGGCATAAACACAATACAATTATCGCAATCTTATTACAGAACAATTGACAATTGGAACGGTTTTATTCTAAAAAGAATATTTTATTTCATGTTTATATTTGTATGTTGGCAACATTTTTTAACCTGACAAGAAGGGATAATATTTTAGAATTGGAGGGAAACCGATTGACATTAACATAAGTGACAGATTTATTTTTTAAAACATCTGTTAGCGTGTTTTGGATGTAAGACAGACTCATAGGGTCTCTCTCTCTCTCCGCCTCTCCGCCACTGTGTTTTTTATTTAATTGTCCATCATTTTAATCTGTATATGTTTTTATAATAAAACAAATTTGTTTATTATATCAAGGGTTCTTTACATTTTCACATATGTCATTTGATAATTTATTATTGATATTCTGTAATTACAATTTTTTTTAAGGACCATAAATATAAATGTTACTGTTACTATGTCTAATAATGTGTCTTGTTACTGTTGTTTTTTTTAGAAAATTAATTTGTAATAATATAGACATGTATTATAATAAGAGACAAAGGGAAATTTATCAAGTTAAATAATTATTAAAACAATTGTCTCCTTCGAAAGTAAAAGTCTATATCATTCCCAATTGAAACCGAGCCAAGTGTCATAGTAATTTGGTCGTACCAAAACAATATTTTGTCTATCTTTAGGTAAATTAGGAAACTATTCGATTTGTTTACAAATGTAGTGATAGTTGAGCAGAAGTAAACTTCCTTTGAAGTCTTTGGAATGAGGGATTGCGTTCTGAAGGAACTAATAAATGGGAACGTCATTTATCTTTCGTACATGCTCTCTCTATTGATGGGAATTTTCTGGATTTTCTAACAAGCTATTTATCGAATTTTCTGGATTTTCTAACAAACTATTTATAGCTGAATTGCCACTATTTTTTTGTATTGCTGGTAAGATAGACTGGCACAGAGCGCATATCAGTTCCCCGGATAGCAAATGATTTATTATATTCATGGTTAATAGAATGTAATCCACATTAATTCCAATTTATACATGACTAACTTTTCCCAACCAATTTTCTCACGCAAAAGTTTATCGCACTTCTCCAACCGAAACACAAGTAATGCTTGACGGCGGATTATGAGGGTGCCGGTGGTACCTCCCCGGTCGAACTATAGTTCTCTCACCTTTATTTTATACTCTGCGTTGATCTCTAGGTTTGTCAGTCACTCATAGTTACATGATTTCCCCGAGAAAAAAAAGGTCTGTCACTTTCCTTTTTTATATAGATAGATTAATCGTCTACAGAGCTACATATTTTAATTATCGACGATAATAAACTATCGGTAAAGTTAATCAGAGATCAAAAAACCCGTCCAAAATGGCGCCGGAAAACAGGTTAAGCGTTGTCTGTGACGTGTCAATAGAATTTACAAGCGTCCCTAATTTAGTGCAAGATCAGAAATGGCGTTGACGCGGTTACAGCAAATAGCAATTATCTGTATTGCTTCGAACAGAGTGGAACTCGTAAAACACATGATTAATTGCGCCACAGATTGAGGTTTCTCGATAATATATCTTTTTTTTAGTATCACGTATCAGATGTTATACTGTGTAGTGTATTTCATGTATGATGTATTTAGGAGTGCCGAGAGTTTATTCCCCTGATTTCCTTCTCCCAATCTTAAGCAAAAAGTTGTTCATAGACAGTGAACTAATTTCAAATCGTCGTTGACATTCATTAAGTGTATATAAATGAATATGTAGATCTGTACATAATTATAAAATTAATTCGACCGATAGCTACAACCACTGAGTCTGAAATCCAGATATTTTGCAAATAGGTTTTTTATGTAGCGTTAGTGAGCACTAAGAAATGAATTTTGGGAATATTTTTCCCTGAGGGTACACGATACGGGTTGAAAATTTCGCGGGTAAAAGATATCTAGAAATAGTTTATTTCCCGAAAAACAATTACACCTAATCTAATTATGAAATAAAGTATTTGGATTGAATAGTTTAGAGAATTTTAACGAACATTTGAATACTTGGTACGCGCCTCTGATTTATCGACATTATGTGTGTATCATGATTTAAGTATCACTTTCTAACCCAGTAAAGGATCGTACATTTTAATACTTTAACTGCGGCGCTCACGTATAGATCCAGTCATCGTTGCGGGAGCCGGCACTAAACTGGAGCTTATTTGTCTTAGTCTAGACAAATAGGCTCCAGTTTAGTGCCGGCGTAGATGCGCCAACAATCCACTGCAATATTGTATTTTTAGCATCTGTGTATCATTTACGAATACACAGAGATAATGTTCGCTCCCAATCCTGTAGCGCCGACGTAAACACGTCATTTTTGGGCGCCCGTAATCCATATAGATTTAAGTACAATACGACGGTAACGGTGTGTACGAGCCGCAAGCGCGTTGCGCCAAGTAATACATAGAAGTGTTGTACGAAGCAGGGAAAGTGTTAAGGATTTAATTGTAGGAAAATTCAGGTAAATTTCATTCAGACATGCACCTGAGACTTTTCAAAGTTTTCAAAAGTGTGTGAAATATGTTGCCATTGATGAAAGAAAGAGAATCATGGGTGGCAGTGTCTTAGATAAAATTTTACGCATGCACTCAAACTACAGGACGAGACGAAATTTATACGAGAAATATGGCATGGAAAGTGGATACTTATATAAATTGCCTTGTTTTCCCTTGGGGAGTGATTCAGACGGCCTTCGAGCTTGCCAAACAACGTCATGGTGTTTAATGGAATAGTAACGGGAATGATTAAAATATGGAAATTGATCTAGTCAGGCCTTTTTTGTCACTTCTGTTTTGCGGCCACGCTAATTTTCGAAAGTTGTAAGTCCATCATTTTTGTATCCCCTCTGTAGCAGTAGCAGAGGGGGGGCAGCGCCCTGCCACTGTATTTTGCGGAATTTATTACTGTCACTGCCATTGTATTTTTTCATTTGTCTTCCTTTTTCTTCTAAATAATTTCTGTTTATCTTTCTGTTTGTTTTTGTAACAATTTTTCGATATTTTCCAAATTTTCTTTGAGGGTACTCTGGGGAGGGGGGTCGCTTGTTTTCTACAATCAGCTGTCTTGAGATTACTTTGTCGACTATATAATTGAAACGTTGTTATTTTGTGTGTGTGGGAGAGAGAAAGAGAAACAGAAAGTTTTTTATAACACAAAAGCTACTGTTTTCACTTATCTCAAATTATGAACAGAGTGCTTGTAACTCTTGCCTTGATTTAGGCTATATATTACCACGTTATATTATTATCTTGAACTAAGCAATGACTGTTATTATATTATGTCAATGTACATAATCTGCAGCGACCACTTAACATTTGATAGTCTACACGCTAATTTACTACTCTATCAACATGGAAAACATGAAAATTATAAATGACGTCAAAATCATACAATTTTTTTATTTACCGTAATCATTAAAAATGACACCTAACGTGTAATATTCAGGAAATACATATGTATATCAGAAAATATTTACCGTTCAATGCATGAAGTTTATAGGAAGTTTAGTCACGCTTCGAGCAAAAATGTTGATCACGTGCGAACACTTTATAACATATTTTGTGTTATACGGTGATGCGGCAATATTTTCAAAACATTATGTCTTGATAATAGCATTATAATAAACACAAAACATAAATTGCTAGAGATCGCTATTTATATATCGAACCAGTTGTATGAGTCGTGGTCACGGCTAACCTCAAGCCACACGAGAAATGTAACTGATTCGAAATATTGGCAATGAAAATCGTTAATCGTGAGTACCCGTTACACAGTAAAACCTTTTATGACCAGTTATGGATGCCTTGATGTCTGAAGACGAAATTGGAAGGTTTCAATTTTACATCAATCAATCCAGCGTTTAATATTGCTGGTGCTGGCAAAAATAAGTATGAAGTGCATTCGAAAACGTACCAGAAAAGGCTACCTATACTTTTAAAAGGCGATTTATAATCTATGTCCAGATGTAGATTTTGAAGCTGCTAGAAGAACCGAAACACAAGAACCGCTTTACGGCGGATAAAGAGGAACGCGGAGGTAATTGGTATAGTTATACTACATACCAATTTTCTACTTACAAGTAGATTGCATACTCAATGGCATGTTCAATTTCATAAAAAAACGAATATGTGGGTGTAGTATTAATGTCACTACAAGGTGCTGTATCATAAAGAAGTAAATGCCGCGGTGATTGCAGAATGGCGCTTCACAAAACAACCGCACGTGTTCAGAATTGTTGTATCAGTTAGTTAAAGAAGATATTTTATGGACAACAATTATTTAGACTTAACAATGTATTTTAACATTATTAAGTCTAAGGTTATTTAAAAGAAACATTAAGAAGTATCTACATGATGCCCTTTATGTTAGAAGTGAAGCAAACAAGCTTGCAGACTTGTTAGTAGTCAGTGCAAGTAGAACTATAACGATCAGGGAGGTACCATCGCCGCTCTCATGATCCGCCGTGAAGCAGGCATCACAAAATTTTGTCATTTGGAACGTCACACGGGACTTCAAAAAAATTAAATATCTATAATGAAATGACGACAATAATTACAGTTTTATAATTATATGTATCTTTTTTGTGATTTTACTAAATGTTACATTTACTAAATAATTCAGTAAATTCTTCTACTTTCCACATTATATATACAAAGACATCTACTTTCCAAATTGCGTCTGACTAACAGATATAACGAAATAAAGGGCTCCTATTTTATCACTTTGGATACAGAACTCCAAAATCCTTTTGGTATACACAGTAGATTTGAAACGTTCATACGTGACCTTATTTGTGTGTTGAATACGAGCAAGGTATCCTAACAATGGACTGGAGCCTATGTTAGATAAAAAAGTGAACAAAATAAATGGTTCCGTAGCCATGAAAAAGTATTCGAAAATATGGCAAAGTTAGATACGGTTTCTAATTTCTACTAAAAATAAATAGTAAAAAAACTAAAAAACAAGCTTTAAAGCACATTTCATTAACAAGTAAATGATTTTTGGAAATTCTACCCCTGTGGGGGTATGACCAGCTAAAATATACGATGAAATTTTGTATGATTTTTGATTCCTCTTTTTGCCTCTTCTCGAAAACGAAACATCTTCCGAGTCGGTAGTCACTGAGTTAGATTTTATTATTCGTTTTATAGATTTGCTGCAAATATGAATATGTGATATGTAACTGTGGAGTTCCGTGATTCATCGAAATGTATTGTAATATTAATGTTACTACTTAACGGGTAGTTAACTTAACGGATACTTAAGATTATCATTGTTTTTAATGCCGACTTTTCGATCCAGTTGCGTGGCAATGTATCGAAATATCGGCAATGAAAAAACGTTAATCGTGAGTAACCGTTATATTGTAAAATATATAAATTACGCGATGACATTAAATTAAAATTTTATTTGTTTTAAGTTTTAAAATATATACAATGATGAAAATCTTAGAACTAATTAAAATAAAAACCTAACCTAAACAATCTAAAGGGAGTCCGTGCCCTTGCGGCATGGTTCCAAGAACACTAGCTGCACCGATATTAATTATTTAGATATTTGGGGTCTCTACACAGATATCCTTCTTGGGTGCCATACGTAAGTACTCGTGATGCATATTAAACGGCATTACATATTATGACCATTATAAATTATAACCACTGATTTCTGGGAAAAGTAGATACAGAATAATAGTATTACAATGGTAGTGTTATGAAAACACGACTTATACACGGTACACGATAAACAGGATAATGTTTCGATCGGGAACAACGTTTCTATACATACATATATAATATATATACATAGATATATATAATCTTTTCTCGTATCTATTATTATATATAAATACGCTGGTGCCACTAAAAATATTTTGACTGGAACTGCAACAAGTAAACTTAATTAAAAGTGTTTTTTTTTTCAGTATTTAAAAATAAAAGACACTAAGGTTTAAATAAAGATATATGCAATGTAGTATTTTTTTGTATCTGATGATATTATGATTTAATAGCTATGCGCATATAAGTTATTCATCACGTATGATGGTAACGCTTTTAAACGTACCTCAAGTAATTGCACGTGTATTTCAATTGCACATAATATTCAAATTTAGTTACCTGTCACATGCAAATGTACCTCAATAATTGTAGTAATAGAAATCCCTTCGTATTTTTTATAAATGTGAAGTAGCAAAAGAGTATGAAATTCACCTGATGGTGGTGTCTGCCACTCATGGGTATCTGTAGCCAAATCCTTATACAACCTGAGCTCCGTTTGAAATCGGGGGAATAAGGAGTAGTTACGTAATGTGAGTTGGCAATCGAATATTTATACGCAAAACGCAAAATGCGTGTTAGAAATGCGTGTGGCTGTGATACCTATTTCTATTACCTTTTTATATACCTATTTCTATTTCTTTATTATATACATTATTATTTTGAATTCGCGAGCTAAATTGTCGTTTAACTTCGAGTCATGTTATAGAAACTTGACCGTTTTTACACGAACGCTGTAACATCAACAGTCTGACTCGGTGGCCGGACTAGCAAGCCGCATATTGTTATCAAATACTGGTCATTGTTGACTCTCCACACTGCTGACGATAAAAGAATTTTCAACTACGCGCCAAGCGAACGTGATTTTATAGGATTTTTATCTCAGTTCCAGCAATTCCGTTTGATTTGCATTTATTTTATTGCAGCCTGTAATAGTTTCGTTGCATTTCATAAGGCTTATTGGTTGAATTACAACTTTAGACAAAACGTTTAGTAAACTTTTGTTTTTTTTATCACTCATGCTGCTGATGCTTATGACATTCCTGTACAATGGCGGTTGGCGAAGACTCCTCTAATGACTCTATTACCTACCTTTTATATTTTGGTACTTATGTGTATTCTATTGTAGGTAACCTTGTTGTATTATGAATTTCAGTTTGAATGACAATGTTTACTTAGATAGGTGTAGTTCCGAAAATTATTTTTTCGTTTCCTAAAATTATAACTAACAAGTATCATTCAATAATGTTTAATGTCTGTCATTGGCGTTATTTTAGTAGTGTTTATATTAAGTACCTATTTAAATATTTGTTCACATAGTTATTTTGCGTTTACTTTCGAGTTTTAAATATCCTTGTTCCTTATAATCACAGGTACATATTTTTCCAGTAAGTGTTTTACCTCGTTCTTACATCGCTAGGGTTTTTGTTAACCAATTTAATCGCTATTTTCCTTATCATAATATTACGCAATTTATCGATGTTTTATACGTGTATGAAAAATGTAGGAAATGGAATCTATACATGTACGGCATGTAATAAAATTTCTCTTTGATTTATATTCAATGTTGTACAACACTGTTCTAGTGATACATTGAAATAAAATGAAAAATATTTGTTATTTACGCATAAACTCTGCTATAATCTAATTGAATTAAATGTTTTGTAATGTTATGATACATAACTCCTACCTAGCTTTTCGTGAAGATAGAATCTTTTTTTCTAGAATTGATTTAATATTTTTCTAATAACATTAAAGATATTGGTATTAAAATTTTCCTGGTTAGCAACATAACAGCAGCGTGTTGCTGTGTTCTGTTTTAGGAAATGACTTCATGATAGGTTCCAACTTAAGTTTCGCGGTAGAATATAGGTAGTCAATTTCAATAAGACCCTCCGCAAGAGGCGCGTACGAGGCGGGCATCGGACGCGGGCGGTAAATCCAGGGCCCAGGGGATGGCAGATCGTGTGATCACGTTAAGGTCAAAGTCATTGCCTTATTACCTGGGTTCACGTAATAATATTCTTGTACGGACTGTTTTCATCACATACATTTGGGAAACACAAAACTGGTCACATGCGTATGCGTATGTACGTATAAAACGTGCATCTGTAGATAGTATGTTTGAAATATTGTTAACTTTTCTAGAAGGCCAAGATCACGAATAACTGGTACCTATAGATTAATAGATGAGCCATAGTTGCTTGTGGTCGTTTTAAACATCTTTTCATAAGCATATATGTATACTATATAGGTAGCTACTATCAAACGGGATATTCTTATATAAATGCATAAAGTCGTTTTTGCATATAAAATGTGTCAACGATAACAGAAGATTAAAAAATAAACTGGTATCAGCTTTTGTAGACGGTCATGATCATGAATAACTGGCTAGCATAATAGAATAAAAGACGAGCCTTACCCGATCGAGGTCGTTTTACAAAACGCCATGACATTAACCTCGCATGATTTGCGGATGTCACCGTTTCCACAAAACGCTTATGATGCTGTACTTACTTTTTGTTTGACTAACAAAAATCATTGTGTTAATTCTAGTTATTTATTGTACAAAAACCATTTAAAGATACTATCTGAGTCGTTTTTTTAATTCTAATAGCTGCTAAGTTTATTTTGAACCATAGTGAAGGGTTCTGTAGTCAGAATAATGTGAAATATTCTACATCCTATTTGTCACAAAATAACTTTTGTCAAGTATTTTACAACTGTACTACCACATTTATTTCACTTTTTTTCCAATTTTGTGTGCAAATAACTGTCATTTAAATAGATGTTTTATGATTACTAGAATGGGAGTATCTAAACAATATCATAAATGTAAAACTTGAGTATAAACGCACTGAATATTAAATCCGAAAGTCTTGAAAAGGCATATCCGTATCGCTTAAACCATATTATTCGGTTTATATTTTTCAATATCTGCATAAGTAAGCAGATATTGAAAATTCCTTAAACCATTTACTTATTACTTAGTATCTACAAACAAAAAAAAACTAATCTATCAGAAAAGAAATTTAAATTAGTTATTAAACAAACATTGTGTAAAAAGGCGTATTACAAGACCAATGATTATCTAAATGATAAGTTCTTATGGTCTGAAACGACTCCAGCTCCATTGGCTCCATTACTTTTACTTATTATTTGTAAATTACATTTTAAAGATAGAAAAGATGTGTGTTCTGGAGTTTCTTTCGCCGATTCTTCTCCGAAACGAAACACCATTATGAGTCGGTGGTAGTTTATTGACGTTTGAAAAGAGTTCTATAAATAATCTATTTTGAATAAAAAATTTGATTTTGATTATAAATAATAACATGATCTTTATGAAAAAAATATGCAATTTTCTTTTTTAAAGTTTTAACATTTTCATTTAATTGTAATTTGTTTTTATTTTTACAACATTTCCTCCATTCGTAAACACATCATGGATGTTTATAAAATAACGGAATGCTGTGTAAAGTGGGCATACGTGACTATTATCTCGAACTATTAGGTGCGGTTGGGCGATTGACATAATGTTAAGTTGTAATATGATTTCTTGAGACATTGGGTACTTTGCGGTGGACATTACGTGCGCTCATTGTTTTACATTGTCATGTGACATAATTTATTGGATTAACAATATGTGTTAAAATTTTGTGGTAATTGATATTATTTAGATAGGTCTGAGTTTATACCCAATATCTTATGCGTTTGAAGACTTTATCAGAACATGTGGTCTTAAACTCTTAATATTTTTAAATTTTTGATCTAAACAAGCTTCATTGACATACTTAGTACTAATTCGGAAAATGATTTTCCTCTGGACTGTCATGTTTTGCAGATGATTCGTTCTTAAAAACGATAAAACATACAGTGCAGCGCAAAAACATACAGTTCAGGATTTGAATCTGGGCCACTAAGTATCGAAATGATGAATTTAAAGTAATTTTCTATTATGAGCCTGAGTGATACTATCTTCGTTACTATTTAAATTGTCTCTTTAACATTGTCTTTATAACATCCCAATTTAACGTCTGCTTTTTAAGCAGTATTGGACTATTCAAAATAAATTTTAAACATATTTTCTTTTTTTTAACGTTACACATGGAATACCACAACATTCAGATGTCCATCATTCTGGCTTCGGATAACAGAATGTATACAATAGTACGACTCGACCACATATGCGTTTCTAAAGTGAAGCAATTCTTGCGTTTTGGTGGAATGGTGTGGTTGTCGGCTCACTTACATATAAACTTTATGCATATTGTATACGTAAGATTCACAAATTAATGTCTTGTGTACCATAATTTGCAAATAGGATATATTCATCACCTTAATTGTAACTAAATATTAGTTGCAATTAATGTGATGAATTAGAAAAGCAGGCAGGATTCGATTTTAATGGCAAGTAGGTAAATATTAAAATGAATGATCGTTAAAGTAAAACCCGAAACATTAAGAATCGGCTGTGAGTGAGTCAGGCTTGAACTAAGAATTTCGAATTGAATTTTATAATTAGACCAATATGCTATTTAAAAACCGGATAGTAAGTCGTAAGAGGTTGATTGTAACTAATGGCAATCAGAAATATTTAATTAAGTCTTATTTAATTTATTTATTTTAGTCTTAATATTCGTTAAGGGAGATCATCTAACGATCACTTTTCTCTTTCATAGTTTTTAATCATTGTAAACCATTGTACAAACTTTTCTCTGACTTATCTGTAAGAATATCTGGCCGTTATATGAACTATACTTCTATATTTGCGGTTATCTATATAAAAATTCATGTCTGCTAGCCAATGAGATGCTTCCACCGTAATTTTGTGCGACATTTTCGCTATAGCAATTGTCATTTTCCGTGGTCTGTCATCTTAAATGTGTAAGGGTTATTGGTTATAAAAGTTATTTACTGTTTATTTATGTACCAATTTTGTGTTATAATTAATTTGATTTACATTTATAT
>DWON01009034.1:0-11698 GCA_018251015.1 Phocides pigmalion okeechobee | reverse complement strand
TCCATGGGCTGCAGTGACCACTTAACACCAGGTGGCCTGCATGCCCGTTTCTTACTCTTTCGCAATAAAAAAAAAAACTTTTTATTAACGATGACGATGTGAGGCAGTTCAATTCGCGGCTAGGAAGATGTCCAAATCATTAATTTAGATTTCTGTTCTGAATCTCAATGTTTATGTATTCAAAATTGAATGTGTCTGTGGAATCCACAATACGGGAAGTCTTATGAGTTTCCAAAGTGTAAAAGCATTATTTATTTTTGTACTTAATACATTGAGTAACTTTAATAACAAAATCTTATATCATTAAAACACATAAGTACATAAAGCGTAAAACTTTCTATGGCCATAATTCAAACTCTAAAGTAGAACAACAAATTATAATAAAAAGCCAAGTGTGTATCGTACCACATACAATAAAAAGTTACGTACTCAGGATGAACGTTTATGTTAAAATTGAAAGTTAATAATAAGTAGACTAAAATTTTGTGGCATTCATTTTGCCGGCGCCAAAAATAAGTTTGTTATTTTAGCGGTCGCTAACTAATAACTAAACATGAACCAAAAATATCTACGTCTATCTAAAAAAGGGTTTTAACAGTTGAACAATAAAGTAAAACTATTCAGATTTCTTATATATCCCTCCTAAACTCAGAAACAACCTAACATACCTTTTTAAAAGCAATTTTCATCGTTTTATATTCGATTGGGTTGTTTTAGTAGCACCCTAGTCGCCAATTATAGACCTTGAAAAAGTATTATACCTCTGTGTATTTTTTGAAGGAATGTGATGTGATACCCATTTGTGCTTATATGAATATATCGGTCTTCCGCATGGTAATAAGATCCAAATCATCGGTGTTATAAAGATTGTTAGCCGTCATGATCGGCTGTCATAATGTTATAATTTTGTGATATGTTATGTTTATGTGAAAATCATGCCGGGCATTTTACTCAAAACCTTTGATAAAACTTTAGTTTTGTTTGACGTAGGATGTGGTTCCATGGGTTTCAATGATCACCTAAAATCAGGCGGCTTGCACGCTTGTTTACTATCCTTCAAAAATAAAAAGTAAAATGAAATTTTGAAACAAATTATACGAATCACGGAAGTGGATCGGATGTGCCTTAGGGAACATTAAAGATTGAGATTCATCTCTTTTGATTAGATAAGCAATTAGGGAACGGCCGGTAACTTTTTTTCCGTGGATCTTTCAAATTTGTGTGAAAATTATATACAAAGGGCCATTCTATCCTTATTAACACTACAAAATGCGAAAGTTAGTTTGTTTGTTCCGATTCCATAGCTAAACATGAGTCGGTTTTGAAAATGTTAAGTACATATATAAACGTATTAAGACGTAATATGTAATATGATACTTTGACTCCCGAAAGTTCCATACGTACTTACAAAATATCAGAGGACAAATATTTTATTTTTGTAGCTTCGTTATAAATTACTGAAACTGATCGAGGTTATATATGAAAGCAGCCAGTAACGAGTAAAAGTAGACGGTTTTATTATTTTAATAATTTCAACAAAGCTGAAATTAGTGGAGGAAAGTTGCGCCTCTGTGGTCGCGGCCGCTCTCTAAATCTAAAAGATTCTCAGTTATAAAGGTTTTTGAAAATGGTACGTATTTTTCAGAAGTAGCTAAAAGTAAAGCATTTTCATATATTTTTTCATGTAATAACGTGGCAAATGGCCATGTATCAGATAACCTTTTGGAAGTCTGTAGCCGTGTAGGAAACACGGTGCGACTGAGGAAGTATTATCCTGATAGAAATTTCGAATGTAAAGCAATTCTCACGTTTCTGTGGATAAATATGGTAACCGGCTCACTTACCTATACATTACGTGACCACCTCAGTTCTTGGGAGTAGCACCGCATCTGTGATCTGTATACGGTGTTGGTTACAAATCTCCTACTACTAGTCATAATCATTTGTTTTTTTTAATAAACATATACATATATAGCGGGCCTAAAGTAAAACTGGAAAGTTACTAGAAATTGATCTTTGATGCACTGATTATGTGCACATTATCATTGAGTGGAGTGTGTGCAATAACTTTTCAAAGAAATATGATATGAAATGAAATAGACTAAAATGGTAAGTTCTCAAGAGATCATTAATTATACTAGCTTTCAGATGAGATCTTAATCGCTAGTGTAATTAGCAAAAAAATCAGACTTATAGTGGCAGTATTAATGTTCTGCTAGCAAATAACGACTGTACCTACTTTTTAAAAAGATTTTGAGACAATAGTAGTTATACTAAATATATAAATATTGTTTATGTTGGATGTTTTGGTGTTATTTCGTTCGTGCAACTGTAACAAATAAATAAATAAATAAACACGAAAACAAAATTCCGATTAAAATCGTATCTATAGACTCTTTCGTGACATGTATAAATAACCTAAGTAGGCAGATTTAGTTATTCACATCGTATCCACTGTTTACAAAAAATGAAAATAGCAAAAAAAAGGATTTATTTAATAAAATGTCTTTAAAGGGACACTTAATAAGAAAAATCAATGCATACATATAAATAATTTAATAATGACAATAAATAAAAATGTAACTATCTATGAAAATCACGGTGGATGATGTCTTTTCTGTTCTACTAATCTTCTTCACCGATTTATTTTTTAACAATTAAATTTACTGTACAAAAATATGTCTGTAAATCAAAAAATTGTAAAATATATTTTTATTTTTTTATCTATTTATAGGAACTAGTCTGGAAGGCACAGGATCCAGTACATTTTCTGAAGAATATTTTGAATCTTTAAAATTTTAGAATTCATGTCTCAAAAGCGAATAGCCACGAATACGTACACGCGGATGGAGCCGAGAACTAAATCTTACTAATCACAAACAAAACATTATTAATAAATTAATTAGATACAAGGCACGGTTATAGAATTTAGACTAATACACATGAACCTAAAGCACACGGAAGGATAACTAAAAAACTAATAATCCGTTAGAAATAGATTAAATTTTTCACAAGTGTAACAATAACACTCCAATAACGAAGTTTATGAATTGTGTCGTTTACGTAACGATATTGTAGTGCGGGAGCACTTGTATACACTTACAAAAACAGCGAGTTTCTTGTATATTATCCCATTTTCGCACATATAACTGGCTGGAACGATGGAATATTTTATTCAATGATTCGATTAACGACACTACTTATATAGTTAATCATAATAATGCAAATGTTATTTTGAAAATGATAAATGAAAATTAGGAGGTGTCATTGTAGCAGGAGCAACACAAATAAATTGCAAGTGTGTTCAAGAGCTTATAATCTATCGATGTTAAATTTCTTGATTTGTTGTATTCTTAAATGTAGACATAACCGTTCAGAAGAAATAATACGTCTTTTTGTATGAACATAACTTGTTAACCAGTATAATAATGTTATATAGTCCAGTTCATACGACTTTTCAACAAGAGAATATCTTGGCAGACAGATTATACGATTTCAATTGACATTTGTGACGAATTAGATGGAATTTAGTTTTGAAACATTCATTGTCAACAATAAACGAGACAAAAGACGAACCGAGACTGCCTCCAGCTATTCATTGATCCCGACGTTAATTTGATGATTAGCTTGTCGCCGCCGGCTGTTGTGTTTGTAATAAGTAATAATATTCAAATGAATGGCACTTCAAATATTAATTATATTACATATTACGTGCCACATAATATTGCATTAAGTTATATAATTATACTTAATTACTTTTAAATTGTTATATGATAGTGTGAAGCTTTTAAAAATATATTTTTAACCGTTTTACGAACAGATCGTATAGTCAAACACGTATTTAAAAAATGAATTTACAAGATTACCTCACGTTACAACTTACATGACTGTATTGTAACTACCGAAGATAAATCGGGCACCGTATTTTGGACCCATTATCATATTAGACAGTATTTTCATATATTTCATATAGCAGATATTCTTGACCTTCATACACCGTCGTAAAGAAATTATTGTGTTGGAGAGGTGGGGTTGCTGACTACATTCAAAAGCGAGCCAACCGATATAATCCTGAGGAGTAGCAACACACATAAAAATGACCTCTGAGGACTTCTGTCTTGGAAAGACCTCAAACAGTACAGAAGTCTTCAATAACTCTCTCTCCTCATATTAAATCTGAAATTACAGACAAACACACTTTAATATTTAAACTCATGTATATTATCTTTCAGATCAAGTTATATTATATTTAAAATATTTGTGTCTATTTATATTGTCGTTACTCATTAGCATTTTAAATAACATGAAAGAGAGTTCGAGACTGCCTGCAGCGATTCGTCCGGTCCCGTTGCTAATTTGCGGATTTGGTTGCGGATACTCGATGAGCACTTGCTTACCCCGCAATACATTGGACAAATATAATTTATTACAAATGATAAAAGCATACATACATCCGCTTGTGTAGATAATATTTTATTGAAAAAATCGGTCGATGGAACCGCTTATGGCAAAGTTTCGGTCCGGTATTTATATTAAGGTTGATCGTGTGATCATTGACTTATTCTATTTGCGAAGCCTGTTAATATTTATACACACATACTCATTCATCAAATTATTAATTTGTTATCACTTATTATGTAAAGTTATCATACATTCATACATTCATTCAACAGTTGCTACTAAAGAATTTATTGTCTGCAAAAAAATAAGTTTTAGACTATCCACAACCAACGACTAGAATCATTTTTGCTGAATGTGTCTGGACATTTCTTACCTTATTACTACCGCTCGCTGAATTCAGTGTAAATAAATTTTGTTGTGAAACACTCAAGTACTTAGCAAATAAATTTAACAGTTTGACACTTCTAAGCTGACGCCAGAAACATAAAACACAGAAATGCGACTTTTCTCCATTCTAGTCTATGACGTAGTTCGGAATGCACACACGATATGCTCATTCGTACCTACCGATATAGATATGTATCTGTTGATGTTTTAACCGGAATTATATTCATCGACATCGCTTTAATTAACCGTTATTAATTGTAACGATCGACGCTTTTGCATTAATGATGCAGTGAGCCGTTCGTTTAAATGTTACAGCAAGTCATATAAATGTTTTTAAAATCTCACTTTTAGTCGAAACCTTTAGAAAGGCTAAAGTTGACAACTAAAATTGATTTACATTTAGTAATAGGTTATTTAGCAATAACTTTTTCGTATTACGATGCGAAGTATTACTTTGTTTGAATGGTTATGTATTGTAAGTCGCAGGTCGAAGGTCAGAAAGATTTTTATAACAAATATACTATACTTACCTTTATCTGTTCTTGCATTCGACCGCGTGTATCTTTTATTCTAGTAGCGAAATCATTTCCTAATTAATTCTGTAAATCATAAAATGAATAATGTTATCATGAGTAATATTATATCTATATGGAATATGACTGAAAGAAAATAAAAGTCTGAATTCTTTTGAAAAACAGCAATTACTACCTTACTTAGACAGACATGTTCTGTCTAAGTAAGATAGTAATTTAGCTAAAATTACGAAAAAAATGAAATTATATGTTGTATCAGTAACATTTGAAATTATTTACAGAATAAAGGGATGAAGAAAACTTTAAATATATTTAGTATTTAGAATTTATTTACATTGAAATTTTATTGACCAAAACTACTTTTCGTAACAAATTATAGAGAAATAAGTTCTATGTAAATTACATTACAATAGAGTGGAGTTATAGAGACGTTGATTTACGGCGATGGTTACTAGTGTCATTTGTCAGCGACTATAGCAAAGATAGTACTATAATATATTACTATAAACTATTCGACTCATGGATCAAGCTGCAAATCAAACATACCAAGTAAAGAAGTCATGTTTGAGTCCTTTTTCCCAAAAAATATAATCGATGGTTTTCTATTGGTATTGAGCTCGAAAAATGTGCGAAATCGTTCGATCGTCAACGGACATATCTTGCCTTTGACATCATAATGGAAATGGTTTAATAATATTTATTTAGAGTAAAGGAGCTGAATGATGAAATTGTGTGAAATAACCTACACAACAAAATAATACAGATAATAGATGTTGTAGAGGCCCGTTATCTTGTTGCCGGGCTTGCGTCCGGTCACAAATAATAATTTACCGGGCGAACAAGTATGTACCTAAGTACTTAAAAGATTATATTTATAGCGAATATTATGGGAGCAAATAACTTTATAGTTATTTTTTGTCCAAAATGCTAAAGTAAATGTATGTATGTGCTGTATTCGATAGTGTCGACAGACGTATCGGTAGTCAAATGTAATTCATTACATTTTATTATTCAGATATCTGTAATATGATTTATGTAGCCGTGTAGCAGTGGGCAAGATCGGGCGTAACTTAAATCGTAACATACGAATTGATCTTATTTTATTTAGGTTGTCACTTTGAGCTTACCGTACTACCATTTAATTATATTTGTTTAAATCATTTAACATAATTCTTCATTTAACTGAATATTACCATCGTAAATCACCGTCACTATTACTTAACACACAGGTTACATCGTATGCAGTACAATTAATTACAAAAGCTATATTGTACTTACGGTGACATAAAAATAATGGTATTATAACGATATAAAAATTATACGTTTATTAATAAAAACAGTAATATTTTATAACTACAAGGAACAAATCTGCCAATATAATGTAGTTGCCGGATTAGCTCCCGAGTGGAAAAGTTGTCAAGCCCTATCATGCGGAAAATGTACACCTACGGTCAGTGTCAGTGACATAAAATATAATTCACCTTTTTATCCCTACGAAAAAATATATACGGTGACATAGTTTCTGATTTAGATCAAGTTACAGAACATAACGTTTGGTATATATTTTTCATTAGCTGCATTTTTTGCAGGCGTGGGTTAAATCTGGCGTTCACTTGTCCACGCTAACCCGATACATATTGGTTGATAATGTAGTAGTTGTTTTAAATTATACATATATTTTATTGATTATAAATCTAAACATTATACATTGTTAAAAATAAATAAATTTTAAATCTAAAAATTAAATAAAATGTTAAGATTGAAGATTGTTGAAGTTGTAATGTGCATATATGCACATGTCATTATTTAGTAATTTTTTTGTACCTTTCATCTTTTACTCTTCCAAAACTGAAATTCGCTCTTTATGTAGCTTTAAATAAATAGTTTACCAGTAAGAAAAACTCATTAGCACGTTGTTTCGATATTCCAAACTATGTACATTAGGGCTAGTTCAGACACGGCGGATTCCGCGCGGATCTAAACTATTCTATATAACATGGTATCGTACTAGAACGTTCACGTAACACCGCGCGGACCAACTATCCGCGCGGTGGCCGCCCCTCGACCGCCGGAATATTAATTCGCGCGGATGCCGCGCGGTTGTGTTGCCCTATCCCTCTCCTCACACTAACCGCGCACGTTTGAACACTTTCAATCTTCGCGGATTGGAACCACGCGGTTTGCATCTGCGCGGATTCCGCCGTGTCTGAACTAACCCTTAATGTACCAAACTTCTTATTTTTATCTAGACTAGACACTTATATCTTCTTCATTTAAAAATGCAGATTTCATTATAAATATTAATAGCTTAAAGTTATAATACAATAATAGATTTCACAATATTTTCATAATAATAAAATATGCATGTTATTTACACTTAAAATGTACTTAATAAGTATTATTAAAAATACTATATTTATTCATTTTCGTTAAATATATATTTGATTAGAAACTAAAAATAAAATTTTAACCTTTTAAGAAAATGACAAAATCTTTCATGTCGACAAATTTAATTTGATAGTACAACAAAAACTAAAAACGAACTAACCTTCTACATAATTTTCTGAATTAATTCGTAGTTTCAGAAATAAGCTCTAGTCTGTATATATATGGCTTCAAAGTTAGCTTCTAATTTGCTTTTAGCTTAGCTCAAGGAATTCCGTTCATAATTGAAAAACATTTGGCAACGATTCCGAAAGCTTTCAGAGCTTTTAACGCCGTGGTATTTGAATAATGGGTAATTAAATGTAATAGGGGACGAAATGCAATAATTGCATTAATTGAATAACTAACTTAACTATTCTAGTCTAGTTATAATAAAATTAAAGTTTTTTTAATACATACATATGTATATCTAATTTAGTAGTAAAAATGTAACTATACTAAAGAAATACATTTTGGGATTCGTTCCACTGATATTTATACAATTACGTGGAAAGAGCGTAAATACATACATACATACAGCATAAGTATTCACTTCTCATACATGGCATTTTGACATAGCAATACTTAACTTTAATAAAAATAATATATATATTGTTTGTTAAACTCTCTAATTTTTGAAACATTTGGTCTGATTGGAAAAACATTAATTGAGAAAGCGTTAATACAATATCACGTTGACATTCTTAGGAGCATGGTAACAAACTTTATACTTTATACACTTATAGTGAAAATATGGAGTTCAGCTTCTGTTTTTATTTTTTTAATTATTAGGGAACATCTTCCTCCTACACTAAACAAGATTAGCCTGTCGTGTTTGAACTCATTGGATTTATTTTAACAAGTTCCTTAGGAGGTCTCAAGGTTTATAATGGAGCCAGAAGATGGACATAGAAACTAATCGACGACAGGATAATACACCATCTTGTTCGGGCACAATTTAATTTGATTTCAAAATAATAAATCATTAGATTTTAAAACGGTTCTGAACAAATTTTATAGGTATACGTTGTATGCCAGAAAATAATTTTTTATGAACTAAGGCAATACGTAATGATAACCAAGTTGAGGTACCGTAGCAGACAAATATATAAAATTTAATATTAAATAGTACAAATCATTACGATTTTACAAACGACGAATGGAATTGAAAAAAATAAAACATATTTTGTTAATAATTTTAAATGTCAAATAACACTGAAGCATTTAAGAAAATATGTAAATAGAGGCTAATTTTATTGGATATGTCGACTCTAAGGAGCTGGATACGTTGTCCATAATTCCTTTTTTATTTACAATACAACTCTACACCTATAAAATATTTAGAACTGCATCCAAAATTGGATTAACAATAGTTTTTCCTTATTTTAAAATAATGCGACAAAGGTTGCCGTAGTTACAGTAACAAATATACACTATTACCGTATTTTGCGCATTCAAATTTTTAAACTAAAATAGGGGCTTTATTTGCGTGTTGCAAAATATCGTATTACCTACTTTCTATTCCATAGTGGAATATTGTAAAGCGATGCCAGACATTGAATCTACATTCTTGCATCGTATTCGTAACGTATCGTTTAATATAAAACGATTGACTCAGCTATGTGTATCGAATAGAAAACCAGATCTCAAATAGAAAGAGTTTGCTAAGTGCAACTTATATAGGTGAAGTTTTGTTAACCGGTTTTATGGTAAGATGTAAAACTTTTCGTGGTGCCACTGCCATGTCACCATCCCTATATTTACTTGTATTGGTGTCAAAACACTTTTTTATTTTATTCATGCAGCATATACAAACATATATAAATTCTGTGAAAGTATAAACTGATGTTGCAAATTATATACTAACAATATTGTCTTAAGGCAGATGCACCATAAGCATTATAACGATGATAAGCGTTATATTGCTATGTCTATCTCATCACATCTTTGCTAGTTTTCCAACATTTTTATAAAGTTGAAGTCGCAAACGCGCGACCATGGATATTTGTTACCAACTTCATATATAACAGGAGTTCCAGCTGAAGTCGATTACAGATGCACTACTGCTTCTGACGTTTACGATGAACGCGTCATAAGTTAATGTGCCGGCAACCAGACTTTTACGTAATAAAATAATTGAGGCTAAATAAAGGTAATCTATAGCTGTAGTACCCTCCCAATCGAAACATAAAGGTTCTATGATCTGTTAATAACAATTTGCTTCGCATCTTTCGTGAAAAAGTTTCGTTGACTTCGAGAGTCTTATTATAATAGAGTCTGTTACAAATTTACGTTTATAGGCGGCAGTGATCGTATGGTAAAATTGATTTTCGTGTATAGATTGCATTACAAAACAAAAAAAATCTTGCAGAGGTTACTTACTAATGTTTATTCAAAGAAAAAAGGGGTAACGATGCAACCCAAATTTTTAAAATAGAACGAGTTTCCATTTGCGGTTTCGTTTGCTTACTTTTAATCTCGCTTATATGTATTTTCTACTGCTTAAAATGTTGCTTAAATTACTGTCGCGTCCATCTTTTGACACGTGAATGTGTAATTAATTCTTATATAACATGTAGTCAATTAAAAACACGAATTTAAAATTATTAAGAGATTGTTAAGAGTGAACGAAATGCAGTTATTGCGAAAATACAAGTAAATAAATAAGTTTTATTTATTTTTTATGTACTGTTGTCATTGCTCTTAAGAATTTAAGTGAAATAATTGTTACGTTTTCTTGCATTATTTTATTTATCGGCATCTTTAATTGCATTTTAAAGTATTGAACACTAAATGCTATTTAAAAAACTATATTCATTCATATAACTCACAACTATGAAAACTCCATTTGATAAATGTTTCAACTCTTTACCTTAATTTGAATAATTTGAATATGCCCATGTGATTTAATTCGTTTGTGCATATAATATATCTATATATAATATACATATATCTTTATATACGTATATATTTGCACTTAAACTCACAACCAAAATATATCTTGAGAAATATCAGAAACAATTTTATCCGTGCCCTAGAAATCGTTGAAAAGAAAACATCCCATTCTGTTACTTCGTATATGTTAGGGGTGGAAATTAATAAAGTTGTACAATATGAAAAAGCAATTTTCTTCGCTGACATTCACCACTATGGATCTGACCGGAACATTTACTCTCGTATCTTTGGTTGCCACTGCTGTGCATCAAGTCGTTTACGCGTTTGCTGTGAAATAGAAATTGAATTTTGCCCGAGTGTAAGCTGCCTGAAATTTGTATTGTGCTAATAGAATAAAAAAGAAAATATGCTCTCCTTTTATTACTTAAGTAATGGAGATGTGGAGGGTCACATCTGTCGGTACAATTACATTATCAATGAAAAATAACATAGCAATGCGTTACATTCCAAAATCATATTACATCCTTCGAACAAACTTTTTATTGATATCTGTAGCCATGCACTACATTTAAATTTAATATTGACTTAATTATTATAAAATAAGCAATTAAATTTAGGGGTATGTTTTATTTTAAGTTCATTAAATATTTATCGTTATGTACAGTAATCCAAAATTAATGACTCATACATACTTAAATGAAAAATAATGATTGTAATTTTACAAGACTAAAATAGGATGCGATCTATATATAATTTTCTGTTTTTTTTATGTCTTCCATTTAGTAAAACGTGTCGATATTACTAGAAAAGTTTATAACATTTATATTTTTAGATTTATAAGATACACCAGGATGTTGCCCGGCAATGGGTAGTTCATTATGTATTTCAATACTCGATTGAAATAACTGGTCAATTGGATCCCATATGAGCTCGAACGTAGATACGTTGTTACTGAGGACTAAGACGGTCGCCTCGCTTCAAAGTGTAGCTCAACCGCATCTCCAACCGAAACACAAGTAATGCTTCACGGCGGATTATGAGGGCGGCGATGGTACCTC
>DWON01009033.1:0-11698 GCA_018251015.1 Phocides pigmalion okeechobee | reverse complement strand
GTCGCCTCTTACGACAGGCAGGAGATACCGTAGCGCTATTCTGGTCCCGCGCTACAGGGACAATCTATTGGCATGCAAATGTGTAAAGATTTACTCAATGAAATGTTGCATTAAATTTGCTGGATGCATTTCAATAATATAGGTACTTGTATTTCTTGATCATATAGCAGTACTTTTAATAGTAAACAAATTTGAACGCATTTTAGAAATTAATAATTTAATAAGTTAAGTACGTATGTAGTAAATATGCACATAGTTTTGTACTGAAAGACGCATTATAGAGCACTCAGAACTATAGCTCAATATTTACCATTGAAACAATATATGAACGGCTACTTAAAACCTTCGACTTTATCTGGCTGGTTTATTATTAAAACCACTTCGCTCACCCCATTTCTCTACGACAAGAGAAACTTGGCTGAACGTGAAAGTTTACAATAATCGTAGTTTCTTAAAACTTTAAAAATACCATATTATTTAATACTTTTTTTAAATAAGGGCCAAGTGTCTAATAACCAAAAAAAGAACGCTATTTGTATTCTCCAGCACTTTTTGGGTCTTGCAGGTACTACAGCAGATTATATTTTCGTTTTGATTTTTAAAACGCACATGGTAACTACCGGAAGTCAGTGGTGTGAGATTGCGGAGAATATTTATGCTAGAATAGACTTTATCTAAGAATCCTAATTTCCAGAGCGTCAACCCGAATTTAAAACCATTGAATTGCGCAAGTCAAGTTGAAATACAATTTTGACAGGTGGTAGAACTATATTTGGACCTGAGAGGTGCCACCGAGTCTCACAGTCTGCCGTGAAGCAAGTTTCAAGTTTCGATTAGAGAAATACAGTATTGGCTACATTTAGAATCGAGACAACCATTTTAGTCCTTACGAATAGAAACGCGATCTCAGACTCTACTTCAGTCTTGTTTGGGGTTGTATGTAGATGTCCATGGGCTGTTGGGACTACTTAACATTAGATGATCTGAATGCTCGTTTGTTCTCATTAAAAAAAAGTAAATATTCCTTTTAGCAGACTCCTTAAAATGGAAGTTTATAGTCAATATGAAGATAAGATTGCGTTAAATAAACACGAATCTATTAGATTGTAACTAACCTCTACACCTACGTGTGATAATTTAAATAAATCACTTTCCTATTAAAATGATCTTATACTATCGCATGTATAAAACGCGTCAATTTTAGTCAATTTGGGTCTCTGGGGAGATACTTGGAAATTAGAAGTCAGTTTGCTGTCCAATTAATTCAGTACGTGTAACCTTCTGCCGGTGTTTGCAAAGTTATGAACTATAGGGAACAGTGTACCGGATATCAAAATGTTTCTATAAGGGAATGCAACTGAAGTAACCGGTTTGTTCATGGGATATTTAATTCGAAAACTTGACACTTGACATTCATATATTAGATCTAGCTAGTATTGTGGGAGGCGGCACTAAACTGGAGGTTATTTGGGTAGACTGAAGATACGCCGACAATTTACTGAAATATTGTATTTTTAGTATATGTGTATCATCTACGAATACACAGGCGTAATCCGCGTCGGCACTACAAGAATGGGGCATTCTTGTAGTGCCGACATAAACAAAGCACTTTTGTTCGCCTGTAATCCATACAGATTTGTCCGTACAACACAGGCGGGTACACGCCGCAAGTGCGTTGCGTTGCACATTACACAGCAATGTTGTACTCCGCAAGGAATGTATTAAATAAAAAAAAGTACCGACTTTGTGCCGCTCCGTAAAAACTGAAAGAGTATTTTAATACATAATCGAAACGTATGCTTGTACCTATGTATCATCCTGTCGGATCCGGCAATAAGAATAGTTTTTTGTGTATATGTGCATTAAGTTTCTAAAAGGAAATCGTGCATTTACACTGGAATAGTTTAAATGACATTGCAAGAATGAGACAATTTTAATGCATTCGTTTGTTTTATTTCTTCATTGTTATACATGCTTGCGGGCCTACATTGAGAGGATGAACGTGTCTCTTCCCTCGCTCTTCTCTGCTCTATAGTCGTATTTCGTCTTTCTTTATTTCTTTATTTCAGGCTACCAAAGCCCATAGAAACTGTACACAGATACAAATAAACAATATAGTAAAATAAAAAGAAGAAAAATAAAAACAATAAAACTATACAAAATAGAAATATGAAAAATTATAATAGTATACATTAACAATATTTTAACTTTAAATATGTGTATATTAATAACTTAATAATCAATGACTAATAATAACATCCGAACTTTATGCCCTGGCCCTTATAATCCGACATGATACAGTTTGATATTTCGGTTGGTAGGATGTAGTTGCCTTTATGCCCTGGCCCTTATAATCCGTCATGAAACAGTTTGATATTTCGGTCAGTATTATATAGTTGACTTTATGCCCTGGCCCTTATAATCCGTCATGAAACAGTTTGATATTTCGGTTGGTAGGATGTAGTTGCCTTTATGCCCTGGCACTTATAATCCGTCATTAAACAGTTTAATATTTCGGTTGGTAGGATGTAGTTGCCTTTTTTGCCCTGGCCCTTATAATGATGTAGTTGCCAGGTATACTTAGGGTACTGAGAGTAGCAACGCATCTTGGTAAAAATCTACAGTAAATCTTCAGTTTTATTGGAGGTTGGAAATTTTTATGGCTGCAGTTACTACTTACATCAATTAGCCTGCTCACTCATTTGATTTTCTTATAACTTAACAAAGCCCGCCAGCGATTTATAGGTAAATAATAAGTTTCTTAATAAAGTGCAATTTTCTACTTCGTGGTAGATTAATAAGCTTGGAGTCAGTGTGATTAATGCAGCACGACTAACCTCAACGCCTTTTGTTGGCGAAGCAGGTCGAACTATGCGGTTAGTTGCATACGTTAGTTCGTAACTAAATGTAGCAAGGAAAGTCATTTAATTTAGCAATATATTTTATATATTCATTAATGTATTAAAAATAATACAAACAGATCATAAAATAGGTATTGTATACAGTATTGCTTATCTCTCAATATCTGACTATGCTAAATATATTTATGGTTGCAGGATAAATTTACAAGCGAGGCGACGTTTATAATTTTTAAGAGAAGTAACAAAAAAACATTTAAAACGTTTAAAAAATCACATTATTTAAAAATTGATACGTTACAAAATCATAACTAGCAATATAATAATATGTTTTTCTTTCAAATCAACTGTTTTACTAAGTAAAGAAGAATGCAGTACATTTGGTTTTTCTCATAAGTGGCTGTTAATCATAACTAATTAACTTGGAAATGCTACGATAACTTACGTAATCATATTACTACGTCATTACGAATATGAGTTAGAACTTTCTTCAAAACTACACATATAGCGCTGAGGCCATGTTTGCTAAAAACTTGACGAACTACGCTTCAAACATTGCAGTGTGCACACAGAAAAATGAAATATGAACGCTTAGCTCCAGAACTTCAGCTCGTTGCTACCGAGTTATGAAAGAAATGTGTTTATTGATTCATTAACTATTACTATTACTACGTAATGATAGAAATCTAAACTGACTGCTTAATTTTTCTTTAGAACCGTGGATGCGAAAAGTTTCACGAAAAAGAAAAAAATTAAAATCTAATGGAAGCAGTAAACGAACCTATCCGCTGGCAACCAAATCTAACCTAACCCCATGGTTATTGAAATCAGTTCTATAAAAAACAGGAGTCCTATCTGAGATCTATCATATGTTGCTACTCCCGAGGACAAAGAGAATCTCCTCGAAAAGGTCTTGTCTGTCTGTCGCATCTGTCTTGTCATTTAAAATCTTTTATAACTAAGGCCTAATGTTTCTAAATATATATGTGGAATTAACTCATGATATGACCTGACTTTGCACTAATTTATATTAAAATATGAATTATTTATAGAACGGGAAATGGCGTAACCTTGACCTGGAACGTAAGTTAATCGAAAACTGAATTTGGAGTCACATGAAAGTAAATCAAATTTAAAGCGGCTCGCGCGAGAAATCAGCAAGTTCTGATAGTCGGAAATTAATTTCTCAATGATTAAGGGCTCAGGGATACAAGTTGGTACATTATTTTTGCAATTTCATTTTGTATTTAAGTATTTCTTCGTTACTAGCTGTTAAAACAATCTGTTTTTGATACGCAAATGTCTTCCAAACTTTTACTTCGTGACAAGGGTATCAACCAGAACCCCCTGCGAGAGAGGCCGAATGCATAGCCAAATGTATACTTTAAAATGGTATGATAATTTACTTTCGCACTAAAAATATACCATGTTATTTCATTCAGTAGATTTCAAGTTATTAGATTATAGAGCGCAGACATTCAGATAAGTGGTTTATAAAATGTATCACATATTAAAACTGACTAGCTCTTAACATACAAAATTTCACGGCATTCGTAAAGTTACAGAATAGAGCAGGATTAGTAATCATTAGAAATTTTAAATCAAATAAAAAAATAGGACTTTCCTATTTGATTTGTTACGATGTTTTCAACCTTAAAGTGTAAAATGTAGTTCCTCCTTTATGTGGATAGTGCAATAAACATACAATACGTTAATCATATTTTACTTTATACTAATAATTCACGCTTTTTAATGTTCAAACAGTTACACCGTATTACAATTTAACTAAATGTAATCATACAAGAACTTACTAAGCTAAAAATACATCATTCATCGTGAGTGCATAATTCATTAAACGATAATAACTGAAGCGTTTATTATAATAGCAGGTAGATTTGTAATGCAATGCATTGTACAGTCACAGTATTATAATGTGAGTGCTCCTTTTGTTGGACGATTACGTCACTTTATACAAATTAATAATGCCCGAGTAAATTGTGCTTCTGCTTTGCAACTATTCAACTGAAAACGATGCGAGATATAGTCTAACAAAAATTGAGAACTGGAGATAGATTTCAGCTGTTTTTACCATCCATGAAATCGACCCCCAAATGTATATAATACATCTCTTTAGGAATCAGTGCGCTAAATGGACGCTATAACGCACGCAATACGAGTCTCAAGGGACTACACATCTGGACCAAAGTAAAACACATTAATGCTTAAATTACGAAATATTGGACTTTTTGTTTCATTTCATTATTCTGTCAAATAAAGTTAAAAAAAAAAGACATTTTTTTGGTTGCACGATAGAAATCTACGAACGAAATTCTATGCCAATTTTTAACTTCCATATGAGTTTCAAAAATACGGCGGATATAAAACTCGGCAATATATTATTAACACAAAATATATATTACTAAAGGTGGTAGAGCCGTTAAAGCTCGCTCGGGGCGGTACCACCGCCACTCTCATAACCCGCCGTAAAGCAACATGTTCTTCATGTATTGTGTTTCGTTTGGGGAGGTATGGTTGCCGGACACACATTATTGGAGGTGACCATCTTAGTCCTCAAGAGTAGGAACGCATCCACGTCCATCCTTAAATAGAACTTCTGTTCTATTTGAGATTGGACGTGGTTGTCCATGGGCTGCAGTGACCACTTAACATCAGGTGGCCTGCATGCCCGTTTCTTACTCTATCACAATAAAAAAAAACCAAGAAACATCGTACAGTATTGCTTTACTATGTAATGAGTACACGAGACAGCTAATCGTTTGTGTCAGAATCGCATTATACTGCAAATAATTTCAAATTTCTATTTGTAAAGATATTTAATTAAAAGGTCAACCTGTCGAGTCCTTGTACAGTATTATGTAGTGCTTGATAAAAAAGCAGGTCGAATTCTTGTGCTATGTTATTTGTAACTTTATTTACATTATGACTTTCACGTATCTCGTAGAGGTAATAACCGATAACATCTTAGAGACCTCTTAGAAATGGTGCCTTTCTCAAACGGTATCGCTGTATCAGATATGTGTAATACCGTCGGTAATGGCCACAACTGTATTGTATTGTGTTACAGTTTCACATAAGTACCCACACTAGCTTTAGTTTCCTATTATTTCGTAACTATACACAAATAGTAACGGGTACAAGGACGGTCCTGAAAAGTAACATTTAATAGACCACGAGCCAGCAACAAATTTTCATGAAGTTACTGTCAAACAATAACTCGTAAAGTGCATCAGAAAAGTGTATCATGAAGCCTCGTCAACGTTAGTTTTGGTTCCGTGGGCGATGTCAGCAGAGGTGGCCACCCACGCACGTGATAAACTGTTACCACCTCTGCCACTACTGCTAATCCCACCCACGTTAACCGCAGCTGAAGTTTTCGAGGCTTCATGATACAGCTCTCTGAAGTATTTTACGGAATAAATTTCTTGAGAAGAAATTATTGACGAAATACATGTCTCTCTCGTAGACTATGTTATTGTGTATAACAAACAAATGAAGCTTGTGTTCTTAGAACTATGCCGCATGCGCACGGACTCCCTTTAGATTGTTTAGGTTAGGTTTTTAGTATACTTATTTCAAGATTTCATCATAGTAAATATATTGATAACAAACATATTGTCTAATCTAAAATTGTTAACTGGCAAACGTTCATTCGCTTAATTTGTAATATAGCATCAACCCCTCTATTATCCCACTGCTGGGCAGAAGTGTTTTACGATAAAAAGGTTAGACAATGGTCCACCATGTCATTTGTAAATTGGGAGCCTTCACACATATTTGTGATTTATTTCGTGAAATATAAAATAGAAAAATCAGTAACGCTACGGAGGATTCGAAGCCCGGACGCGTTTGAAGGCTGGCTACTATGCTATCACTTCTTTAGAAATTAATTATAACTTGACGAGCTTAAATAATGGTGAGTATAAGTAATTAGACTTACCATTAATTTACGTTCATCAAAATTTAGTTTAATTAAAAGAATTAAATTTCCGCGGAGCTTTGAAAACTTTGGTTCATGGGTCCGTTAAAAAACTTTTTTAACAAACCAGTCCCACGTTTGATCATCGCCACTTATCACAAGATGGCAATTTATCTTTACGCAGAGAATTGCTTTCACTTTTCAGTGTGGAAATGCGACCAGCGCTGTTGGTACCATGCCACAGGCACATTCTACCTGTAGACTATTTAGGATTTTATGATAGTTTGTTTTGAGATATTGAATCCTATATTTGATTAGTAAACTTAATCAATATCAATTTGTTAAATTAATGATTAAATTGAACATAGTAAATGAACACATTTACAGTAATGACAACGAAATAAACGCATTAAAATACAAATCAATATAACATATTCAATTAATTCTGAAGTGAATTAGCACCCAACTAATGATATTCCGTACGTAATGACTAATCGGAACAATAATTTATGTGTGCCATTACCAGATATCTATTTCAGCAACAATTGATTACAAATACTTGTACATCCATGCTTTACATGCTTTACTAGCTTTACTAGCATGTTTATACTAGCTTATGCCTGCAGCTTTAGCTCAGTACTCAGTAGTTCCCTCACTCGATTCACTCTCGCTCAATACTCAGTGGCTTAGAAGTCCATATTACAATTAATTACGATAAATTATACAGCTCTTTACTCTATATGTAGCGTTTTTCGAAGAAGGTACAAAGACACCTCTCCTTAATGCCAGCGATACGTTAGCAAATTTGTAGTTGCAAATGTCCATAGGCGATGATGGCACCCTTCCATCAGGTGGCTCACAAATATTTGAAATCACATATTTTTGTTCAATTATTTATATACAATATATTTAAAAAAAACACAATCGGATTTTGCAAATAATAGTCACGATATGTTTCTTTTTGCAGTAAAAGTCTCAAATTAAAATAATTAAGAATTTTCTTAATCAGTGAATTTTAACCTCACGGACGTAGAGCCTATTTGCCGACTGTAGAGCGTAGGGCTGACTTTAAAATCTAATTATCTATATCAATACTCTCATATGATATTACGCGCAAAAATACAACATTTCTTTGTAAAATTTGCTCAGTCTTACCGTCTTACTAATGCAATGAATTAAATATTGGAATAAAAACTTAAAAATTTGCAGAGAATTTCGTTCGTAGATTTCTATCCTGCAAGGCAAAAAATGTTTTTTTTTTTAACTTTATTTGACACAATAATGAAATGAAACAAAAAGTCCAATATTTCGTAATTTAAGCCTTATGTGTTTTATTTTGCCACAAATGTGCAGTCCCTTGAGGCTCGTATTGCATGCGTTATAGCGTCCATTTAGCGCACTTGTTCCTAAAGTGATCTATATCGACATTTGGGGGTCGATTTCAACTGCAAAGGATCCACGTCGGTGAAACAAAAATTAGGAAATCGTGAGCTACAAACAAGTGTCCATGAATATGGACCCCATTTATGCTGTTCTCAAAAATAATTTTAATATTTCATAAAACGTTTTAAGAAATAATGTGCTCACGTTGCTGGAAGTATAATACAACTAGTTCCAATGTACTTTCAATTCGTAGAGGCATAATTATGTATTTTTTATTGTTTTCGAACTGTAATTATTATGATATAATTTATACTATGTCAGTTGTGAAAAATACATTTGAATTTGTTTGTAAATACCAAATAAAACATATTAGGTATGGGATATGCAAATTTAATCGGAAAAAAATTGGCTGGGGTTTATAAGGGCATACTACGAGTAAGTTTGCTACGCTAAGATTTATCGTTAGATGAAGAATTTACGTTGCACAAATATATTTCTATTTTTTCTATGTTAAAAGATTAGCAAACGAACAAACAAAACGGGCATGCAGGCGTACTCGTTTCTCATTATCCATATACCATTACAATCTTATCCGTACTATGATAAAAAGGCGAATCGTTCTTTTATCTGTTTGTGTTTCTTTAACACGAAAACTATTGATTAAATCAATTTCCAACTTTGTTTACAGAGTGCTTACTCTGGCCTCGTTGAAAACTACATTATATTGGAACTGAGGAATTTTCAAAAATAATGACAGCTGAGATAACCTGTTTAAACAATATATTTCAAATTATGTATTATCTACTGTTTCGTAATAATCATCTAAGCTTATCTATCACAGACAATAGCACAAGTTAACGTTAGTAAAAATAAATGAAGTAGTAGTATACACTTATAGTAGGTAGTAAGTAATAATATATACCTGTACAAAATTGTACCGTACAATATTCTTCCTCCGCAGAGGTAATGTCAAGGAGAGCTTTTGCCGACCTTTGCGGCCCGAACTACCGGCCTAGTTACAATTGTTGACAAATTGCCTACTAAAAACGTCACGATATTGTGCACGGGAAATGTTGTTCAAAGAAAAGCGAAATACTGAATACACATTACAAGGTATGAAGTTAACGTTTACGGTAAAATTATGATTAGTACTTTTTTCTATCTATTTAAATCAAATTTTCTGGAGATATTATTATTATTATTCATTGAGCTTTTACTTTTGGAAAAAATGAAAAGACTTAAAAACTGCAATAAAGTATGAAAATATTGGAAATGGAATGTTTGTGAAATTTATTGCTTTGACAAGAAGAACAAACAGATGATGTTATAGTGAATCGGAAAGAACCTTCCTTATGGCAATAAGATTGGTATTTTTTTCGTTATGTTGAAATATCTACACGCATTTATCCATTCATACATATAAATATAACAATTTCTAAACATAATGTCACAACCTACTCATATAGTACAACTGGAAAGTATCAACCCCATGTTTAGCGTGAAGCAAGGAATGCGTCTTGGTGAAAAAGTGTGGTTGTCTTACTTACGTAATCCTAAAGCGATAATTTTACTTCTCAAGGGTAACAAAGTATCTGTGATCGACTTCAGGTGGGACTCCAACTATATATTATTATGTAGTTACAGGCGTACGTAATAGGTGAGCTGCATGCTCGTTTGTCATATAATTTTTTAAATCTTTCTTTTTGGTTTGTCGTAGTAAAGTAAAGAATAATACAAGTATGCATTTCAGTGCTACTGGCTAACACCTCCATCACTGAGAGAACACTTCCCGAGGACCGAGTAGGTCCTTCAGCGGCACGAGTGTACACTAAAATTAACTGCGCTGTCTCAAGGTGACGAGTTACGCTGACTTTCACATTGGCATGAATTTTATATAGCCGAATTTTTGAGATTATATTCCTAAGTGTTTGGAATTGGGAGAAGCAAAAACCGGCTTCTTTCTTTATATGAAACAAACAATATATTAACAGGTAAAAAGGTAAAGTATTACATAATTATAATGAAAATATACGTATTTTCAGTTGAACACACTACCTAATCAATTAGTGTGTATGCAATCGAAGAAGAAAAGAAAGATAACATGCAAAAACATGAATAGCTAAATGTTATTTTTATGCAGTTAGTGTAATTTTTATAACTCATATTGATATATATTATTTATTATTCGTTGGTACGAATTTCATATAGATACATATATATTAAGTCAATTTTACGATTATGATAATCAATAAAAACGAATTCAAAAATATATTGCACATCCAAATCTATCAAATCGTTTTGGCTGAAGAACGTGCCAAAGAAGCATAATATATACGTAAATACATAATAAATAGTCTCTTTAACATTGCCCGCATATTGCAGTTTGATATAATTTAATTGACTACACAGTCGGGGCACTCTGAACCTTCTTCATAGTTCACTGGTTTGACGACTCAGGTGCTATCTATAGGTCTCCACTCAAAATAAGAAAGGTTACGTAATAATCTACAATACCGATCATACGTGACGTAAGTATTATCGGTATTGTAAATTATAATGTCAATATACATAATAAAGTCGCTTTCTCACTCACAGTCCTCCACAAGGATTCCCCATGTGTTAATTGCCATGGACATATACAATACGATTACCCATACATATGGCCATATACCTATATATATATGTATATGTACAATTAAATCCACAATAGAATCTAAATTAATCGTTCAGATGCGGCCTGGTCGGGAATCATAACCTGAACCTTTGCATGTCAAACTGGTTAGGTTACAGCAGCGCTACACAAGTCCTCACTACTACACTATACTATACTGTACCACACTATATTTTAAAGTGGGAAAACTGTAGTTCGTGCATGCTCGTTTGCTGCTCTTCACATAAACAATATTCATTGAAAATTTACTTTTTAATTACAATAATGAAAATCTTAAAAAGGAATTATAAGAAAAGCCTAACCTAAACAATCTAAAGGGATCCCGTGCTCATGCGGCATGGTGTCAAGAACTCTAGCCGCACTATCAAGTTGAATAGCAATATCAATTCTCTGTTCGAGATATGAACCAGACTAAACCACACGGATCAAAGATTTCATAGCTAAGCGGAACAAACACGTAATCATTGCTTAGTGGGAAATATTTGCCCCCTTTGGCTTTTGAATTGAAATCTACATTGATCCCAGTCATAATTATACGTCGCTTGTTCAAATAGAAACTATGCATTAACTACGTAAGCAGATACCTCGTCTATGCAAATCGGGGAGATTTCTGAGCATGTCCAATTAATTTGAAGGGTGCCCTCAACATGCCAACAGAACATTACTGAGGCAAAAAAGCATTTCATTAAAATCGTGTTTCAATATGAAATGCAACGCTTTATATAAAATCTTCATTCTACAAAGCCTAAAGTAACACTTTATAAGACTAGATGCTGCCCTGACTTCGATCACGTGGGTTTTGGTTTATTCTTATGTGCACCCGTAACATTCAAATTGTCCTAACGTTTT
>DWON01009032.1:0-11699 GCA_018251015.1 Phocides pigmalion okeechobee | reverse complement strand
AATGCAGCCAGTGTTCTTGGATCCATGCCGCATGGGCACGGACTCCCTTTAGATTATTTAGGTTAGGTTCTTATTTTAATTAGTTTTAAGATTTGATATGTATATCGATAACACAAGTAGTATTATATTAAATTGAATTACACATTGACAAACAGAAAGTACTTAGGATTCCGCTAGTTACATAACTTTACTTATTATAATATTATTAAAGGTGGGAGAACTATAGTTCGACCGGGGAGGTACCATCACCCCCCTCATAATCCACCGTAAACCATTACTTGTGTCTTGGTTGGAGAGGTTCAACCATCTTACTCATCAAGAATAGCAACGTATCTACGTTCGAGCTCAGATAGGATTTCAGTCGTGTTTGGGTTGTACGTGGATGTCTATGGGCTGCGACTACTTAACATCAGCTGGTTTACATGCTCGTTTGCTACTCTTCTCACATGAAAAAAAACTCATTCTTTCATCCTCTTCAAAAGAAATAAAATTCACAGACAAACCAAAAAAACATCAAAAAAGAAAATAGAAACGGCGGTATTTTGTCACCTATCAATTTCAACCAGGCTAGTTGGTCAGAGGTGTTAACAGTAGGACCAAACACAAATGAGAGCAAATCAAACATGAGGCAGTAGGCTGTGATGCTAATCAATTGAAAATGGTAACATTTTCTGTTGAGTGCGATTTCTACATAAAAATATATTTTACTGCTACATACATTTCACAATACATAAACGCATGAAACAAAAATACTCTTTTTGATTTGATTATAAAAACACTTCTATTTTTATTATTTTATAATGTAGTAATACAATATTGCACATATATTTGATTTAGTCATAAAAATCATAACATACAAGTAAATAATTTAAATAATATAACGGTTTAAGTGACCTAATATCGGTCGTTGATTAGGTATACCAAAATATTATTTTAAAAACAACAATACATATAAAACCATGATGGTATGATGCTTTATATTCAATGTTTATCGTATTAGGTAAGTTTGTATTTTATATTTATTTTAAATATTTTTGTTGATAAATATATACTATATCAGCTTGCCATCTAAACTATTTTCTAATAAGTATGTATGGAATACCCGTTCACTAATTTTACTTTTGTGACATTAAAACACATACAATTTATTTATTTATACTGTTTTTGTTTTAGCCGTGTATGTATCCTACATAACATATATTAATGGACATAGTGAGACTTTAAAAGTAAGTATGAGAGTCTTTTCAAATCAAAGTTGCTGTATCTATCTACATTGCCATATCTACTCCTATTTTCTGTATATTTTTTACCCTATTTAATATTTAAAACAATGTTTTTATATTCAATATGATGAGTTCATTAGTAGGTATATTTGTTTAAAATACTTACATTTAATATTTACATTTAAAAGCATCATTTCAAAAATTATATTAATAACAGATTTGCATTTTTTATAAGTTTCTCTCATCGTGTATAATATCTCTACTTAGTGATAAAAATGTTTCGATGTAACTTTCAATGCACATTTTTGTAATAAAGCCAAAATAAACATAACTTTTGATGTTAGGTAGTACACATTTGACGAAGCGTTTGATTCAAACAAATAAAATACGTTATGTAAAGAATTGCGAAAAGCGGTCAGCGTTCATGACATGCCACATGGGCACGAACTCCCTTTAGATTGTTCAAGTTAGGCTTTTATCATCGTTAATTTTAAGATACTCCACGTAATTATAGAAACGAATAATATAAATTCATATATCTGATTGCAAAAGTGACCTTAGACCACCCCAAATAATTGTTAATGAAATTGCAGAACGAAGAAGAATGCAAGATAGCAGATCTGTGTGTGCATGACAAGGTGCCTATGTGTGGGATTGACTCATGCGGGGAAATGCGGACGTTCATAGATACATGCGACATGCATGAATTCAACTGTGATAGCAAAAAAGGTATACAAAAAAGGGTCATAATACTTGTCATGGTTCAAATTTGGCGGCTTCACTATAACTATTCCTGCCTTACAATAGAAATTTTAAACAATAATGTGTTCAGGTTTGAAAGCATTACTTAAAGAATTACTCTTCACGAGACATTCCTACATAATTCTCATGAATTGCCTGGCCTTGATGCGTTACTAGTCATTCGTGCGAGCTCAGTCTTTAATCCTGTTTGGAGTAGATTATAAATGTATATTAGTGACAATTTATCATCAGGAGCACGTTCCATTGCTATTTCTACTCCATAAGAAAGATTGTAGTTATCTAAAAATGTATAGTAAATTCACCAGTCCCTAGTATATTCATCAATCAATGTTTTCTACCACAATCGTTAACAACCATTTACTGACTCCTTCGATAACTTAGTGGTTGTGTCTCCCACGGTAGCTCAGAGATTCGATTTCTGGCAGGCACTTCTGATTATTCTATTAGCAAATTTTAAATGCAAATTTGAATTATAAAATAAGCAACACTTGCTTTTATCTTAATGTTTTCCTTCATCATTAAAATAAAGAAAAACATCGAGAGTAAACCCACATGCCTGAGAATATAACATAATGTTTGCAAAAGCGTGTGAAGTCTAACAATCCGCCTTGCCCACGCGTTTAACTGAAACCCAACAGTGCTCACTTTAAAGGATCTCAATTTAAGACAAAAGACCTGAGCCTTACAATAGACCATAGTGAATTAATGATGACTACGATTGAACTGAAACCTTTTCAGATTTTAAACAACGTCCTATCCACGAATGTTGGGTAACATGCAAGCGAGGAAGGTCATTCAAGAAACCAGAATACAGAGCTGATTGCAATCTCAACATCAAAGGAGTTAATAGACATTAATAAATAAATGTAAAGGAAATGATTATCTCTGATACGTTTTTTGTATAACAGAAGTAGAAAGGAAGCGTGTAGGCTACCCGTTATTAAATTATCCATAGATATATATATAAAACCATGTATATATTTTACGAAAAAACATTTCGTAAAATATATACAATTAGTATCCTTCTCCTGCTTACTTCCATATTTGTCTAATTTCAAATTGACTGAAATAAATTGAGATTGACTAAGATAGATTATTTTAATCACAAATAGTGCAGTTCGCTGCGTTAAGATACAATTTGTGTTTTGTATCTTGATATAAAACGCAAAAGAGAAAAACGAACTAGACTTAGAACAGATAGATTAATCTGCCACTGTAACTTAGTAGACAATAGTTTCTCCTCGCTACCACAACTTCACCGTGATCACTATTAATACTGGTTGAACATATCAGCAATTAAAAAACGTTAATCATGATGAACCGTTATATAGTAAAATGCCTAAGGATAGGCGTTTAGAATGTTATCTTTGTCTACGACAACTTTGGATATAAAATTAAACCATTGTTGCACATTTTAGAACCTTCGAATCTCCCTATTCATCCCATAACAAAGCTATCGGTACATTTTTGAATCTTCTAAATCCCCCAATATCAAAGCCTGTGCGTCAAATCTCAAACATGACCTAAATTCCATTTAAAATTGTACCTACATATGCATACATTTGCGCTATAACTACTAGGTCCTCACTTATAGCAAAAATATCTCGAGCATTTTCAATATTTCGCCTCGCATTCGCTACCTTTGACCTTTCACAGTAATTCGTTTTTCGCGAGCTTCAATGTTTTTCTAAATACGTTTTTGCTCAAATAAACCATATTGTTTAGTCCTCCCACGACTTTTATTTCTTTGTACAGATTCCCTTTGATAATAGCGTTGTTATGATTTTATTGCTCTTCTTTGAAATGTTTAAACGGTATTTATGTACCTACTTACCAATGTAACGACGGAAAATGATATTTTAATATAAATCATGATGTAATAAGTACAGGAGCCAAATGCAAATTATATTAATCATTTTTTCTCTCGTAAAATGCTTCAAATGATACACTTTATCGTGAAAGTGGTACCGATAGTGGCAATTTTTTACGTGCTTTATTGGTCACCGCTGTTCATTATACCCATCGAAACAGCTAATATTAATGAGGTTTCATGATATACTTCTCTAATGCCTTTAACGAATTATCGTTTGAGAGGGTTTTGGTCCTAAAAATCTGTCGTAATAACATTTACATAACTGTATTTAATACAATATTCTTAATATAAAAATATTGAGACAGAGAACATGTAGAAATATAGGGTGCGCTTCGGGCATCAGAAGCGCCACTGCAAGGATTTAACCAAATATAAAGTTAGCGATTTATTCAATTAAACTATTACAGCAATCTAGTGTTACAATCACAATATCAATTACATCGCTAAATGACAATAGAAAGGGCCAGGAACACAGAGCTGTCCGTATACCGCGACACATCCGAATATAATGTGTCCCGAGCTAGTACTCCAGTCCCTTATTATAATAAGTTCAGGTAAAACGAAATAGGCAGGTGGGGCGATCAGGTGATGTCGTCCGATTCGAGGACAACATTTTTTTCCAATCTACCTTATTTTTAGCGCAACTACCCTATTTTTCTTGAGAGCCACAACATTAATTATTTTATGTGACTTATTATTAAAGTAAAACTAAATCATTTTTGCGTTCAATAGGAGTAACAAATTGACAGGGCTTCAGTCTTGTTTGAAGGTGGATCAGGATATCCACGGACTCCAGAAACCATTTAACATCGGTTCATATATAAAAAAGACAAAATAACCGTCATCAATAATTTAAACTAGTCAAATTCAATATAGTTGGAATGCCTTATCATGTGTGCCTTTTATATCACAACACATCAGCGAAAACGCTGTTATAGAAAAAAAGAAACCTTACCATAAAGTATATTTTAAAAATTATTATTGTATTATTTTTATCGCAATCCGCTGGTTACATGTTCACACATTTTATGACCAGGCTACAATAATAATTTTATAACAGTATTGAATAAAAACATGTTCTTATGTTTTGTAACACGTATTTATCGATTGTCATATATTTATCTATGTTTGTAAAATACTGTCAAGGTCACGTTGATGGCGCGAAGGTACAAGAAATAAATAATAATTAATTAGTAGTAGACAAAAAGACTTAAGATCAACAGAAGTCATAACGGGCCCGCAGCTTCACACGGAGAAAAATAAACATTAATAATTTACCTGAAAAGTCAGCTACATTCAAATACTTCATTATCAGGCATTTACCAGGAGAAAAAATCTCGAATGGCAACTATATCGGTGAAAACAATAAATCCCCCCAATTCTCTCTCCCCTCTGTACAGGTGTAATTACCTACAAAATTCAGCGGGAAATCGTAGGCTTCAGTACCCCAAGACAGGTTGGAGTGATGATTAAAGAAGCCCTATTTGGACCTGATAAGCATGGGTCATCTAAGTAACAAGATTTGACGGCCCAATATTCGGATCAGAATCCTAGTTTTAGTGACAAAATTTAAAATGGTTTGTGTTGCCGATCCGCTGATTAAAAATTTTGTTTAATAGCTAGAAGAAGAATGTAAGATTGCAGACATCTGCCGTCATGATCAGGTTCCCATGTGTGGCATGGACTCATGCGGGGAAATGCGAACCTTTATCGACACGTGTGATATGCATGAATATAACTGCGATAGTAAAAAAGGTATATATATCTCCAAATAATACTGGAAAAACATACATTGTATTTCTATTAGTTGTTACTAGTATGTTAACATATTTATGACTTTTTAAATAAAACACGAAACGAAAAACGAAATAAAGCCCGCAGAGTTTCTACTGAATCTTCTCAATGGAAGTTTTCCCGAACCGGTGCTAGTTTAGAGAAAGTTATAACTGACAATTTGTACGTCTTACGTTTTTTTTGTAGATTTCGTCCAAAAACCAGTACACGAATGTTGGGTCACTTGTAAAAGAGGAAGAAGTTTTAAGAAGCCTGCTTATGGAGCCGATTGCGTTGCGCAGAACTTAGTATAATAGATAATCTGCACTATCGACTACATGCAAACCCGCGAATTTAAAAATAAGAACATTAAAGAGAATATTGCCTTAGTGTAAACGCTACAATATAGAATAAATTTCATACAAATTCATTCTGTGATTTTTGCATAATTAGATAGCAGACACTCAAAAATACGGATTTCATTTATTTATCGATATATCTTTTTGGTGTATATATCGATATAATTTATTAGGATACGATTTTGAAAACAATATTTAGTATAAACACACGCCTCACAATGTTCTATTATACGAAGAGTAAGCAAAATATACGCAAACTCACTATTATGATATAAAGATACACCATTTAACAAGGTAACAGTTAAACACTACATATCAACATATAGTTTATTTCAATAAATTAATAACATACGAATCAATAACTTACATTGCGCACTTATTGTTCGAGATCACAGTTTGGTTACATACTAAAATTAGAAATAACTCCTAATTACAACGGTATTCCAAACAAGTCCTTATTCTATTGTCGATAACAAGATCATTAACAAAAAAAAAAATAAAAAAGTACGAATAATATTCTTAATTAAAGTAAACTTAACTTAAATGAGTGTTTATTTAGATACATAAACACATATAAAATTAGGCTAAAAACAAATTAATATTTACAAACTTATACCTGATACACGCTGAAGTCTTACTATTAATACGTATAATTCGTGTTACGCAAAGAAAGCATTCTTTTTGATATCAAATTTATCATTAACAAAACATCGTAAGAAGGTCATATGTGAACCAAACCTTATGTTAATCATTAGTAAAACCTTATAGTAAATTATTAATGCATGTCATATTTATTGTACAGCTAAATACAAGGTGCGAATGCCAGTCACACTTATTATAAAACTTAATACAAGCTGACATTGACTGGTGCAAAAATTTACAGTGCAATTTTAAGATAATTAAACTTTACCCGAGTACCATATAAATATAAAATTATATAGCAATATACATACATTTATTACATAATATATGACTATTTATATAACTTAACAAGGTGAACACACTTTAGAAATACCAAAGAAACATACTAATATTTAAAAATTAAGCATATTTAGTACCTTTAAGTTATAAAAGTGCGTAAAGGTCATGACCACATGATCTATGAGTATGAAAAATGTAAGTACTAACAACCACTCAAAGTGTTCAAATAATCATTTTAGTGCAATTTTTGACGTATAAACTTAATTTACAAAACGCTTCTAATAGCCCGACTTTTTCTGTCCTATTTGAAGTACGTAATGACGACAGACTAATTTTCCTTTTTAAAGAAAATATCGAAATCATTCGCTCAAATTTATACTAATTACTAGGCTAACAGACTTCAAAACAGTTAACATGCATCTTTAATCTACGTAAATATACATAAAGATGGTTCTAATTCTAGATCGCATTTACAAACCAACTGATATTGCAATAATAGAGGAATCCTGTATTATGTTGTATAATTAATTAGAAGGCACTAATATTTACAAGTATGCGTTGCATTTATATCTAAATAATTTCGTGTGCTGTTTTAATGAAAAAAATATTAATAATGTTAGTCTATTTTCCAGACCAACTTAATAATGATTGCTTATGTTTTTTTTATAGAGTCTTTGCCGCCAATAGACATCTGTGGCCAACTTCATAATGAACAAAAGTTCTACTAAAAGTCGATCATAGACAACTTCTGACGACTAAAACGTTTGTTTAAATATTACATTAATGTTTGTCTAAAAATCCAGCGTTCTTAACGATATGATAAATTCTCTCACGAGGAATCTTCTCTGCTTCCCGTTCCACTACCTGCATCTCTTTGTTGGTAAACCAGGATTCCTTGGCCAGTCTCTCCGCTATGGATGGGTTGTCGTAGAAATCTCTGGACTTTAGAAGCTCCCGTGGGAGTAGAGCCTCGCTTGCAGCATTAAGCTCTACAGCGGGATGAGGCTGAACTGCTGGGGCAGAATCTTGGGCGTACTGTATGCCTATTGGTTGTAAAGAATTAGCGAAAAGAAGACCAGGTCGAGCCTGAGCTACTGCCACGATGGCCATAAGGATGACGCAGCGCATTTTGGGTCTGGAAATGAAAAATAAAATAATTATCATTTCTTATCATGACATAAATTAATTTGAAACAAAATTTCATTTCATGGTTCCACATTGAAACCTTTGAGGTTTAAAACATTGTAGAATCTACGTGGAAATTATTCATTATCAAATTCAAATGCTTTAGAAATGCAATTATGTTTGTTCTTCGTACAAACGAATTTACTTGGATTCAATTATTTCCTTAATGCAAAAAATATACTAGATTTAAAATGGTAAAGCTTAGTCGTTAAGTTTAATGTACAGTGCGACATTATTACTTTATTTCACTATACTTTACTTGGAAACAATAGTTCCAATACAACGGTATTGAAACTATTGTTTACAAATGTGGTCTATTTGTGTGTTTTTGATTGTGTGTGTATAGCATGTATGTGTTTAAAACAGTATGTGTTATTGCATTTGAGAAATAAGAATCTAGAGGAATACAAAATTTATTTAAAATATAACACTAAAAACCATTAATGAATAAAATGTGTATTATCAAAAAGTGGTGGAATGCAGCTTGTTTCATGTTAGTAGTCACTGCCACCCTTAGACATTTGCAGCCAACACTATCCACAAAATCGATTACAGATGCGTTATTGCTCCCAACGACTAATAAAGGTGTCTCGAATTTTACATCTACCTTATTATAATGAATACAGTTACGGTACCATTTTGAAAATCAGAATATAACGAAATATTGTATTTAATTTAAAGAGAATAATTAGAAAGACGACCTACTTTTCAGATGTACGTCATAATTGTGAAGCTTGGTAAAGGGTTTTTCAATACAAAAGATCCGGGACACATTCTGAATAAATAATAATATACCTACAACGACAGCTCAGTCTCACTTTTCATAACAATAAAAACGAATTGACGAGATATGTCTACCACAAAAATAAAGATAACACGATTTCATATCTTGTTACTTGTGAAATATACACATAAGTGTTTGCTATAAACTGTGTAGTGAGCAATACAAATATTTCTTAAAAAGTCGTTTATGTTAACTATATAATATCTGATATTTTCTTAGTTTTAGTATCGATAATATAGCATGGACATAAATAGCTTATAACGAGAGTAGATGTACAGGCACCCTGTATACTAAATTTAATGTGGATTAAATCACTCGTCGCAATAAATAAAGACAAATAAATAAACAACTATTCACTTATGGTAAAGACGGTACTACACAACACTAAAATTCTAAACAATTATAATTATGTATCACACAAAAAATATAAACACTTAAAAAATAACAGAAAACGCACATCACTGAACCGACACGGCACTTACTTTATAAGTCACGGTCACTCGAACTGTCCACAGTGTCTGCGCACGCGCATGCATCGAGCGCAATATATAGCCTTAAGCAACCTTCTACATACTTCCGGAACAACTAATGGCCCGAGTTATATGACTGTTGATTGGAATATTAAAAATAAACTTATCTCGGCAACAAATTTTGGAAAAAAAGGACTATTAATAAGGAGACATGCACGGTACCAATGTAACAATTTATTATTGTTTAGAACGCCATCTCTGTTAAAAAAAATTGCTCTGCGTTTTTGACCTCTCGTCTCAATCTATAGGTATCATACACAGATGAGATTCCTTTCGTTTATTGATCATTTGCTCATTGAAAATTTGATTAAATGTATAAAAGTATTCTATTAATTACGCCAACGAAGCATACGTGTATAAATGTGCGAACATAAATATATTCAAATTTTAATTCAAGTATTTTATTTCATTGTAAGGTATTTACATACACTACTGAATGTCAAGGGTAGGTACAATGTAAAATCAGTACATCGGCTTTGAGCACCCTGTTGGCTAAGGTTGAGCGAGAAAAAAAAGCTGGCAGAAGAAAAACTTTCGGCACCCTTTTTAAAACAATCCTTGATAAATAAACATTAAACAGAATTATGATACAAAGATAATAAGGATAAAGATAAAATAATGTCAAACATTTCCATGGATCATAAAGTCACGACCATCAATCTCACGCGCTGGCCCTTAGACACTCAATACGCGCAGTAGATCACCTTGCCCTCAGGCTGACAGATATTAACTATGATCATAGTTCCGTACCATTGGTCTGTCACTTCCTACTTCCTATACCTAACGACTACTACCCTCTTAGTTTATACTAAAGAATGAAAAATATTTACAACAGAAACATATAATATACAAAAAATTACGAACAAAAAAAACATTATTATAACAAATAGTTTTGCCGTGTTGGGCATAACCAGTTTGTGCAGAACTGCATATTTATAGCCTTTTTATATTTAATTTTGATTTTATTCTTTATACTTTGAAATTGTATGTATTCTTTTTGACTTTAGTAAAATAATAGGGTTGCAAACTTAACATGGGCACCAACGACCGTTTTCATTGACTACTCCCGAATCCTCTTCACAGTTTTTTACAACAAAAATGTGACATAACCTATTGATAAGATTTTACTAACACTTGCAGGGAATCAAAGTCCCCGTAGCGCGGGACCAGAATAGCGCTACGGTATCTCCTGCCTGTCGTAAGAGGCGACTAAAAGGAGGACGCTTGCCGAGATTTGGCACCTGGCCCTTTCGTTGGAAAGGGTTCAGGTGCCTCGAACCAGTCGCTGCCTCCAAGGAGAAGAAGAGCGAAGGCCGCAACGTCAGACCGGTCACCGCCCCCGCTTATACGGGGAGGAAAGGTGAAGGTCAATCATCATCATCGATCCACTACCCTTCCGGAAGCTCCTCCTTAACGCTGCCGAGCAACTGTGGTTGCTTGGAGCGTACTGTGGTACGCTTGACCCGCGATGTGAAGCGAGTCCAGTGGGATCGCACGCTGACGCGTCGCTTGTGCCTGCGGGCTGTACTGTACTGTACCACTCGCCGGCGTCGGCCGGAGCATGCCGGAGGGATTATTCCGAGCCCCCCCACTTAACAGTGGGCGAGGACTACTATAGTTAAGCCGAGGTGCAACCCCGAGTTCAGGCCCGGGTAAAAAGGGTATACCTCGATGCCTGTATTCCGCCGCCCATAGAGGCTGGGACATCTCCCGATGATGATGACCTTTTAAAAAAAACATAATGTACGTTTAAATAGGAAATTCGACGTTATAAAGTTGGAATTTATATTCAAAATAGTACATTACTAATTATCATTACAATTATTGAATAAAATGATAAATTTTCGATAAAGTGATAATAAGATAAGTAATTAGGCTTGTCATTGATTATTATTCTAATTGTATTCCTTTAAATAATTTACGATAAGAACATTTAAGTCTACAAAATAAAACGTACGTTAACATTTTGGCCGAGTCATTTATTTTAGTATCTGTTCTACTACATTGGTCGAAACAATAGTGTAATCGATGGTTCAATAGAAAAAAATATTTATGTCGGTAACCTCAATACACATCTGAGTAAATTTGACGTGTTAAATTTTTATAAATAAATGTATGGACGAACGGGAAGCGAAAAGTTATCGGTAATGTACGTCGTCGACGCGCAGGCGACTCGCTGGCGTCCCGCGGGCTCATATACTCGGCGCAGTTCTGCTACCTGGCGGCGGGCGAGCCGCTGGCGCGCCACCCGCTGGCGCCGCTGGGCGCGCCCGCGCCGCCCGCCGCGCC
>DWON01009031.1:0-11700 GCA_018251015.1 Phocides pigmalion okeechobee | reverse complement strand
GAGGATTACTTACGCTACACGCCACCGCGAATCATTGCTGCACGTGCGTCCACAATTAATATTGCATAATCAGCATTGTAATATTTTACATAGTTTGTAGAAAAAATAAATTTTCAATATATACTTGCTAATTTTCAATGTATAATTACACAGTATTTTCTCAATAGAATATAATATTGGTTTTTCCAATCGAAGAAGTCCTTAAAGTAATTCGCGTAAACGAAAAAACTAATAAATAATGTAGAAAAGTTTTACTCGTATTTATATATGATAGTAAAAAATATATAATTTTATGTCTGTAACCAAATTAGGTAAGTGATTCTATTGTTAATAACATTACGCATGTATAAAACAATATAGGAATACAGTGAAATACCCATTAACTCTGTGGTTCTTCCAATATTACCTTTACTACGTTACAAATAAACACAAAGGACCTAAAATCTAGACCTGTAACCAATATAATGTAAACATAGAATAATGTTCCCTTTGTGACCGCCAATTTATCTTTCGTCTGTTATTGTACGATATGTGACGGTTCGCTTGAGGCTCGTTCCATTATTCAGAAGGATACAGTATAATGTACTCAATATGATTTCAGCAGTTCTACTAACATTATAAACGCGGAAGTTTGTGAGTTTGGATGGATATTTGTTACTATGTCACGCTAAAACTTCTTAACGGATTTTGATAAATCTTAATACTACTGATGACTTGACTGATACTTTATACTATCTGATGTATATACATCATATACATCAGAATAACATAAAGACAAAGTTTATAAAGATATCTTATGAATTGGCATAATATAACGACATGTATCAAATAATTCAGAAAATTCCTATCCTCAGAAAGCTGTACAGAAATGGAGTGCATTACCTAAACCGCTAGAGTAACTAAGATGGGATTAAAAGAGTTCTATTCAAATAATAAAAGTTTTATATTATATACACCAAAAGATACTAATTAAACTTAAGAGAACCAGTGATTTGCAGTTAGTAGATACGATAGTTGTTACATTATGAAACATTTTTGATATAATAATGTCAGGTATTTCGACACAATTCTTTTGAAATAAAAAACAAAAATGGCTTCTTGACATAATTAGTATGGATCGCATAGTATGTTCCGCAATGCAAAGGTTAGCAATGCGCATCCAGATAATTTTCATGAAACAAATTGTTTGATGTAGTCGTTAAATTGTATTGCAAGCTCTTTATAAGCTTTGATCCTCATAAGCTTCGTTAAAACTAGAAATTTATTTTCACGTTGCCTTCTATTCCGAGATTGCAAATAGTGTGACATATTAGTGTGAAGTTTAGTAGTCAATGCCTGTGGCATGTATTCGAACCCCCTATATGGGGCTTCCGACAAGTTTTAATCACTACCATCTATCGATAACAATCAGCATCAACGAGCTTTGTGCGCTTCTTAAAACACCTTTAGTATTCTAAAAGAGTATCAGTACGCCTATATAAATGCACTTACAACGTCCACTCCCCGTGGTTTCAGTTCTCTGCGGAGGCATGCGGCCAAAGCGTCGAGGGCGGCGAGCGAGGCCGCGTGCACACCACGCACGGGCGCCGCGACGTGCGTCAGGATCGAAGACGCCAGAACCACGCGCCCGCGAGACCTCCTCACCAAGGGCATCATGACTTGTACTAGTCGGGCTGGTCCTGAAACCTCATGTAACTTAATAATCGAACACTGTTTTAACAATTTCATTCTGTAGACTGTTGTTAATACTAACAATTATTTTTCATCCTATCGATTGTTTAGATAAGACTTTTATAATAATTACTTATAAGGTATTCTTTCTCATATAAGGTTAATTAAATTTGTCCGTAATATAGTTGTAATTAACACATTGATTAACGATCATCATCAATTAGTCTAGCATCTCGTTCTAGTCGATATTTTGCGAAGTGTATATTGTACATCAAACCTGTTTGGTACAAATCTATGTATATGTATAAGGTGGATTATATACTTACTTTTGGTACTTTGATTAAGTTGTAACTTTAAAAATGGTTGTCGTAGTGATACTAAAAAATACTAAACAATAATGAGCAGTTACGTAATCGTTTGCGTGTAGATCCCATATCAAAGTCCTGTTAGGACATAAGCTAATGTCTGATAAAATGGACATCATTTTTCAAACCCGATCGATACAACCATTAGACTTGGAACAATGCGAAAGAATTCGAGTATTTCGTACGCGTTACAAAAGCCGCTCTTTATTTAATCTATTATATTTTGCTTACTAGCCTACTTATTTATTAATATTGCAAATCTAATGTGTTATAGTAATAGAAATAAAAGAATAAACTCTATTTGTATAAAATATATCAGTTATACCTATAAAGAACATTCAACGCCTTAGGGGATAACCTTTGCACTAAAACGGAATACAATGGTTTCAGCTTTATTAAATGTAGTTTCATAGATTTTTTATGTGAGAAGAATAGCAAAGGAGCACGTATGCCTTTTGATGTTAAGTGCTTACTACAACCCATGGACATCCAACCTCAAACAGACTGAAGTCGTATTCAAGGACGTCGTATATGCTTTGCTACTTTTGTGAATTAAGATGGCGGCTTCTTATTAGTGTAGTCGGTAATTGCAATTGAAACAAAGAACTCGCGGTGCGGCGGTAGTAACCTTGTATATTATCTTTCTATTAGTCTCAACAAGTACTTCACAGGTTTTTTATTTTTAATTTAATTGTTATCAGTATAAGACCTTTATAAACGAGACACCATATGCATATTTTCTAACTAAACCCATGTTTTATAATTAGCCTAACGCAAGGCTTGCATTACACTAATTAATGCACACGCCTAAGCATGTGTAAGGGGAAACAGACCGTAGGCGGTACATGGGTAGATGATAATTAAATTAGATATATCACACCATACTAAGTAATTCTCATTGCAACAGCAAATCTCAGCATTGACACATGTAATTCGACGTTATGTAACTTGTAGTACTATAGCGTTAAGTGCATATATTTGCCACGTATACCACTGTTCTTTACGAATGTATGCTCGTTTTCATTTTTTATTAAAAATTGTAATAGCAAACGAGCATGTCGTCCACCTTATAATGATAAATATCACTAGCGCCCATTGACATTCATAATCACGCTGTACAGAAAAGAAGTTTCACTAGAGGTCAATCACAAATGCGTTGATTATTCTGAGGACTAAGTTGATAGTCTGATTTGAGTACTTCAATATTAATAAAAACATAGTTCTCATTCTTAAACAAAATATTTCTCATTCATTTTTGACTTTGTCTTTTTGCGGTTTTTGGTACAAGATAACTTATACTTGATGTTAAATAAAAATATATTGATTACGCTGTAACATAATCTCTCTCATGTTTATTTTCCAAGTGAAAATACCTAACATGTTATTAAGTGTAAATCATCTTGTGTGGAAAACTAACATGATAGTTTCCTGTACGTGAACTTAATAGTAGCAAGACCGATTCTGTAACAGTAATTTATGTACGTGGTAGCGTAATGTAAGCGTGGGCAGTACACGTGCATATGAGCTTCATAAGTAGGACATAAAACATTATGTTTAAGCTAGAATAATGTAACTTTAACTTAATGATATAGTGTAAAATGCACTATGAAATCCATGGCCTTTGATCAAAGTTATAAACAATAGTATTGGTTTATTTGAAAGTATTAACACGTAATAGATTATAAAAACAATTGTTTAAGGTATAAAAACTATATCATACACTAAGATATCACTTTTAAATTGCTACATCGAGAGACGAAATGCATTTTTTATATTCAATATTTATTATAATATATAGATTAATTATCAGATAGATAATTACTGTATTAAAAACAAAAGATTATATGAAATGTTATAAGTTGCAAAGAGTAACAATTAATCCCGTTAAAGTTATAGCAATCGCATTTAAATTTAAAATGGCATTTTTACTTTTGTATAGGTATGACTGAAAGCACCTGAAGAGTCGTTAACACGAATCAGAATGAAATAAGTACATTTTCAACTAGTAAAATTACTCAGACATTTTTAAATAGCAATCAGTTTTTACTGAAAATATGGAAAAATAATATAAGTTATTATTTAATTAATAAATGGTGTCAATTATACATATATTATAATTTATCCCTTTTCTTTATTATCATTTATCACTTACATTATTAATCTCGGATACATAAGTTATTTTTTTTTACCTTTATTAAAAGTACAGATACTTATTTTCATGTAAGTAACGGACTAATCATTATACAAATGTATCAAAAGTCATGAGAAACATTTTGAACTAATTTTATTTTAAACGGAGTATAATTTTTCGTAATTTGTTAATGTCGTATTAAATATATTTTACCAATATATTTATGTAGGTACAATTTAAACATACGTTTACATGTTCTCAAATAGTCTACTTCAAATAGTTCACATAATTACTAAGGTTTTCAGAGTAATCGCTTAATTAAAGGGTACTCATACAAGGCTAAGTAAATTTCATTATTCAAATCAAACGAGAAACCTCAGATTTTCTTAAACTTCGCACTTATTTTAACTGGATATAGACATTAATATTTAGATAGAAAGGATTTTCAATGCATTTGAAATGTTTCGAAGTATATGATCTGGTTTGAGGATGAAAAGGCTGTATTATGGCTTTAAAAGCCTCTCTGGAGTAATCAACTTCAATTATGGAAAGAATTACTGATCAAGATACCAAATTGGAATATATAAAGGCGGCGGCGATCACTCTCCGTTGGAGCCATAATTCTACCATCTGACATTAATAATATTATCTCTTACAGTGTTAACCCAGGCAATTACACATTTTAATGTTACAGAGTTTATTTAGCCCTTTTAAATGAAAACTTATTTAAAATACCAATTGTTTATAATTTTCTAAACTACACAGTTTCTTTTTAATAAATACTAGTTGAGGAAAAACTTGATTTATACATGTATCCCTAGCATAAATATTAATGAGTCAATAGCTCAAATCTTGGACATACGGACGTTTGACGACCTGACAGTGCCGAGTGTTGCAGAGCGTGTTAAATTATGCAACCTTAGCGACCGACCTGGCGTATTCTACAGATTCTGTCACAATTCTCCTCGGTTACAACGTAGGCCTTTGTAAATACATTATGATCTAGATGTAGAAAAAGCGTTGCCTATAAACCCAAAAAGTCTTTGTGACAGGTATACATTTTGAAAAGTTATCAAGATAGATATTTAGCATTGAAGAAATAATGTTGCTTTAATTACAGGTTACTTTGGAATACGAATTCAGGAAATCGAAGAGCAAAGCTGTTCATTCAATTTCAGAATGCCTACTCGTAATTTACAATAAATAAGTTTAAAAACTGTAGAAACTGTAGTTTTAATGAGCGCTACTGCTTCACTATTTAAAGATCGAATTTATTTTTGCAGCCATATTTTTTTCAAATAACAGGTAGATACAATTTTTTTATACATATCGCAATATTATAAATGATTAAACAATAAGATTTTAAATAATTTGAAAACAACCTAACATATTGATACTAACTATGTTGCATAAATTTAATATGGGGGAAAATGTCATATGCATTTGCCTGAATAAATTAGTAAATGAATTATTACACGAGCTATAATAATCAGCATGTAAATTGCAAATCTTCAGTGCTTTCTTGTAACGCCATCTATTGACGGTCCGGGGAAACGTTTCGTAGCACCGTAGTGTTTCGTAGTTCGTAGACTTACCTAAAAGGTTAACATCCATCGCCCTTCTGATCACCGAAAATGGCACCCACTCGAGTTCCCCGAGCGCACACCACGACTCACAGTTAACGATCGCCCAGAGGCCCTGCGCGCCCTCTGGTAAGTGGTCTACGATGTAGAGAGATGCTGATAAAATCTGCAAGGATAGAAGCTGTTGATACAAAGTAGTACTAAAAACCATCGCTAGAGATCATTACTAGTATGTTTCGTGACATTCAAGGTCTTTTGTAGTTAAATATAGCCTTAGGATTTGGCTTTGATTAAATTTCAATGAAATGGTAATATAATATTTATTCTATGGTAATATTAGTTGATTTTATATGAATCCTGCTTACTCAGTCTGGATTACCGGGAAATCAGAAAACGTTACTAGAATAACGCATACAAAAAATTGAGAGAGAGAGAAATTTATTTACTAACGTTTCAGCTGATTATTAGTCAACCGTGGAAAAGGTAAAAAGGCTCTGGAATATAACAAAAAAATGTAGGGGCGAAAGTATAATCAATTCATATTTTACGCTTGAAACATTTTTAATGTAAAAGTTCTATTGGTGTGCCTTGGAGGCAAAACCGAGTAACGAGTAACCGTAACGACAAATGACATGATCTGCTATTATGCTGTTGTATTTCCGCGACGTTTATGTGAATAAAATAACAATAAAAAGAGAAAAATGTTTTATTGTCCACATTATGTTTATTTATTTATACACCTGATATTTATTGTTTGTTTTTTTATTTAAATCCTCTCAATACTCATTAATTTTAAGGCTTCAATCTGCCGAGTGTATGATGAAGATCACATTTTTTAGGTATTACAAATACATGTAGAAAATTAATTTTGAAACTTTTTTCCGAAAGAAAGAAAAGATATGTCTTCGAAAATATTCTCATTACAATAATAATTTTGTATACGAGAGAAAAAAGAAATAAATTCTAGAGATCATATTTCTGAAATGAAAAGCGGGTAATGTGGGTAGCACTCGTGCCCTGAGGCTTCAGTATCATTACCGAAAATTGAGTTGTTAAAATAATTCCGCATCAAATTAGAAATTAATTAATTATTTTTAGTTATTATTCATTTATTCTCCATTTGTTTGTGTTCCCCTTATTGAAGGATATATAAAAATAAGAGCAAGGAGCTAGGCAATCGATTTTAGCTTTCATATAAGAAATTGGCGAGGTCACACTACACAGAAAGCACTTCGAATTAATGATAATTATAATAGTATGTCGTCTAAAACCGTCACTTTAATGGTCACTTATCTTTATTAAAAATTAAATTCTTGCAAGAAAATTATACATTGTTTATAATTAACAAAGCTCTAGATAAGTAATAATGGTAAATTATAAATTGTGCCCTTCGTAAGTTCATGAATAAATGTAATTACCAAATTTCCTAACCTTTTCATTATGTCACATTGAAAATATAGATCAATGGGATGTAATCAAGCCACATTGTGAGTTTAACAAATACAGGCATATAAAAAGGCGCCATATTATAAGGCTAAATATTTATATTGAAAATTATACTTTTAATGTATAATTTAAAAAATATGTTTAAGTAAAAAATATAATTTATTTTTTGAATTATACTACGACTAAGGAGGGACCATCCCCGCCTTCATACCCCATCAAGAAGCAGTGTTTATATGTTTCGGTTACAAACCTATGGGTCCCGGCTATGAGTCTCAATAGTAGCAACGCATCTACGGATACACTTAATATCTTAACTTTTCTTTTTTTAACATAAAAATACAGAATTGGCCTTGAAATATGTTACCAATTTTAGAGGTACACACAATAATAAATAAAGTGTTAAATATAAATACAATTTTATGGATATTAAAATAGGAAAAATATTCAATCGTTATACATATATTGGTATTATTAGTATAACAAAACACAAATATGTTTTCATTGTTATATCTCTCAGACCTTTTATTCTGGTAAATTATTCTGTTTTATACTTTTTTTATACTATATCTAGTATGTAGAGAGGGAACACTCTTCATTCTATTTTGGAATTTGTATTTTACATATATTATTTATGATAACCTACGTAACTTATTAAATCCGGTATAATTAATATCTCTGAAATTACCCAAACTTCACATCTCATCGTGAGATTAGGCATATCGAATCGACGTTTAAGATTTAAAGCCATATGTGTAAAAGCCGTACTACGTTCCCACATCATCATTACACCCGAATATTATGTCTAATAAATTGCGTATTGGTACCTATATTATAATTCGAATAAATGTAAACAAGATACGTTTGAGATTTTGGCAAACAAGTTATGTTTAAGCCTTTGATTATATTATAGCTGCTTCATCATATAAATACGTATAACGTGTCGAAAATCACAAACTTAGTGATTGATTTACATAATGCCAAAAGGTAACATAGAAATATTACTCGTTTTATTTAATAATAGTACAGTAGTGGACGGCATAATTTTATAAGAGCAGATGAAATAATGAAAGACGAATGTCTAATAAATACGAAGCTAAATAAGATTAAATGTTTCGAATATGATCTTCATTGAAGCCAAAAAGGTACTAAGTTACAAGGCGCCGGAGATGTGGGCGGCAGCTCAGCTTTGTAATTGTATGATTTTCTTTTTCTTTACCGACCCCAGTTAATTTTGCGTACAACCACAAATTGATGTTTGCTGGTAACATGAACTATGTTCATTTACAAAGACTTCATTAAGCTGAATAACAATCAAATAGGTACGCATTAAAACAATAAAGGGGTTCTCTTTCGTTATGAATTTTCCCTTTTATTAATTCGTTTTGATAATAATATGTATATTTTTGGTTATAATATTACCTACTATGAAATGTTAAAGAAGTAAAACCGGTCGATGCATATCGATATCATTGATTTATAAACTAAACAATAGACTAGGCCTAAAAAACTATTACACAAATTTCTGCAAACCGAAAAAATAAGGTTTCTGAAAATAACACTTTATCTTGTGTAAATGAAAGTGAAGATGGTTTTTACAACATTGTGATGAAAAACGTTTAACATATTTAAAAGTAAATTGATGGGAAATTGGTTTTATGATTTCATCATTGGTTTTTATTACCTGAGTTTCTGATGTGACATCGAGTTGCAAAGTATGGAGTCGTCCGGAACAATCTTCTTTCAACATATCTGCGTCAATATTACCAGCCTTAGTCTGAAAACCGGCAAACACGTGGTAACCCAAATCGTCGAGTCGCCTTGCTAGCGCATTGCCCAGCACGTTGTCGCACCCGGTCACCAACACCGCTTTCCCCGCAGCGGTCACCTGTCAAACACATATTCCGTTTTTTATTTATAATACATGCGTCAATCCTAGTCGCAGATATTTTTTATAGAAAACAAACTCAAGTTCGGAACACAAGCCTCATACTCATAGACACCCAGATAGTTTTCATTTTTTTTGACTGAATCAGATACAATCACCATTCTTTTTAGGGTAAAAAGCATACCACGTATATAACTTTCAATATCTCAGTTCAAATATTTGTAAAATTAGCAAATATACAACTCTTCGCAAAATCTGCAAATACTGATGTTTTGAATCATGCATTACGTTATTATTTTGGAACCAATAATACATTAAGTTCATATATTTGTAAAAAAAAGATTTACAGACATTCCATATCCATTACGATTTTAAATTATCACTGTAATCTGCGGATGCCTGGGGGCTACAGTAAATCGAAATTAAATTACAAATGTATCTACTTATCGTGCCTACACAACAACTCTTTGTGTACGTCCTACGCGAATACACAAATTAAATACGATTGTTTTAATTACAGTTTAAACGATATATTTTTCTAACATGTAAAGTATATTTAAAAACAAAAAAATATTAAAGTGATGTTAAGTTCTATTGTGCTGATCTGTAAGTAACTTTTATTTATGCTGAAGTTTTAAGTAACCTGTACTGGCGTCTTATCATATTTTTATATTACAAACAAGCCGGGTATTCTAATAGTAAAGGCATTTCTATCAAATAGATGAGATCAATGTCCGTTTAGTTATATTTGATTTATCATGGTTTATTGTCAAATCGGGCTCGGTTATTCATCAAACTGGTAATATGCTTAATATGGTAAAATACATTGATATAAAATAGAATCAACAAGGAAACTAGCCTCGCATAACGTCCTACTATCAATTTATTTCAATCAATTCATGTTTCACCCAGTAATCGTATAACATACTGTTTGTATAAAAATAAATTGAGAACCCTTTTGGGACGTCGTTTAAAAATAGAGTACCGATATATTAATCATGAATCCCATTTACTAAGTTATTTTCCATTGTTCCTACTCAATTGACCCATTCATTTTGTCAGTGTCTCCTTAAAAAGTAAGAATACAAATACCTACATATTAAATTAGCGACGCATGTTGAGTTGACTGGCCTACTGCCGTGCGTTAAGATATAACTGGCGATGAAATTAAGTTTTCGTTGAAAATAGACGGCGACAGCTTGATTGATGTCCCTTATAATAACTGCTGAGTGAATATTTTATTCAGGCTTTGAAAGTAACTACCCATGCGTGACGCAGTGACGCTCGAGGTTAACTATTTCAGTATTTCTTAATCGTAATAACATAATCTTACGTTACTCTCACTTTTGCAAATCCCAAAACATATGTTTACATTGTATCCGTACGATATTATTCAATACTAGGCGTGTCTACGACTTCGTCGGTAGTAATTGAATTAAATTGACATAACTTCTTTATTTGTTAACTGATTTCAATGAAAAAATACTAAATTTTAAGTGAAACCTATCGCAATGTAATTCTGTAAACTGCATTAAAATCGGATTAGCCATTTCTAAGATTAACGTGCACAAATATACAGATATACAGACTAACAGACAAAACTAAAATACATTGTTTTGGGTTCTCTTGCGAATATAAAGGCACCCCATTATGTTTATATATATATATATGCCATGTACAGACAGCGATGAGTTACAATTTTATTACATGTATAGAATAGATTGCGGTATATTTTTTTGCAATTGGTGTAATATTAGTATTCGCATGCTATTTTATATCATTGATTGATGCGTAACTCGTGCATAATTTGTGAAACAATGTTTTGTGAACCGTTGAAAAGTGCATACAAGGGTGTAAAATACTTATGGGCACATATACATTTTAAGTAAGAAAAGATCCCTATATAAGCACTTTATACAGCACTGTCCATTCTGTGGAATCGACCGTTAACCTATTTTTAAATTGGACTTTCGAATGGAATGGATGACGCAAGTGACTGTACCGACGCTGGCACAACATGCTGCAAACGCCACATATTTGTCCAAATCGACTTATAACGCACGTATAAGTAACCTTAAGTTTTTTTAATTAAGAACTTCTAACAAGGCATATTTATTAAGAAATAATCTATGCTCAAAGCCAAAACAATTTTTGTTACTAATGTTATAAAAAGGGCTTAACCTATTTCCGTCACTTATAGATTTCACTAAGCTTAGCATTTAGTGTACGTTTCATTTAAATCGGGCTATAAATTAAAAAGTTAAGCCAATTTAAAAGTTACGGTACAGGAGAACGTGAGAACTTTTAATAGAAAATCTGGAAAATCCCGAAAATTTAAGCTCACGTAAACGAAGTCGCAAGTAGCAACTAGTTAAGAAATATATTGTTCGAAACAGAATTTTTGGTCGGATTTATGAACATATGAATATCCGCCGTAAAACAATTCTTATATTTCGGCTCCAGGATAGGATATATAGGACTCTAATCTTGTTTGAGTTTAGAATTTAAAAGGTGGTAAAGCCGTTAGAGCTCGTCCGGGGCTGTACCACCGCCACCCTCATAACCCGCCGTAAAACAACATGTTCTTCATGTATTGTGTTTCGGTTGGGGAGGTGTGGT
>DWON01009030.1:0-11700 GCA_018251015.1 Phocides pigmalion okeechobee | reverse complement strand
AGTAGTTCCTGAGATTAGCGCGTTCAAACAAACAAACAAACAAACAAACTCTTCAGCTTTATATATTAGTATAGATAAAATAAACCACAAAAAAATAGTAACCGAAGGTGGCAATTACTTAGGAGTATTGTACGAAGTTAATATTAAAGGTAAAGCAGCTGAAGGAAATAAGGAAACAAATTTATTTATCAAACAAGTAATACCAAAATTTGATAATATGAAAATACTTTCAATTTCCGATTTTTATGTTAGAGAAGATTTCGCTTACAGAGAACTAGCGAAGATTTTTACAAAATTGCAAAATGAAGCTCAGGTGTCAGTTGAAGATAGATACAACATGGTTAGAAGTTACAATGAAAATACAGTAGATGCTATTATACTCGAAAATATGATGAAAAAAGACTTCAAAACCTGTCACAGGATGGACATAATGTCACTAAAATTTGCAGAACTCTCTATACAAAAATTAGCAAAACTACACGGCCTATCGTTCGTTATCGAGAGGAAAATGCCGGATTATTTTGAAAGAAAAATTAAATCTTTAAAGCAACCATTGATTTATGATGACAATTTTTTTAACCTTATCAAGAAAATGTTTGAGATATCATCAAAAAAGTTAACCTCCGAAGTCAGCTCCAAAATAGATAAGTGTTTGTTATCTCTGTACGACATTTATATGAAGTATGTGCAAGGTACTATGACAGGTGTAAAATGTTTATACCATGGAGACTTCAAAATGAATAATGTTTTATATAAAGAAATCGTAAGTTTTTCCTGAGACATCCCGCATATTATTTTCAAAATTCCATTTTTTATTAATTACTAAATAAGTACTATATAAATAATCAATAAAATAGTTTTTTACTATGTATCGGGTACTCACAATTAACGACCTCTGATTTTTATTGCCGATATTTCGAACCAGTTGCATGGCTCGTGGTCACGGAGACACAAAGGTTAAGTTAAGGTAAATTAAGCATTAATTTAAGAAATAATAACTTAGTATTAAATGTAACACACCAAATAGGACCTGGAACTCCTGAAATCATAAATCATTGATAGTGAAATATAACTTCATTTTTGACTCAAGTCAAGTTCAACAGTTTTCTAAAAATAAAACTTTTAGTTTCGCTTCTTTTGGAGCTAAAAATTACATACCGGATAGTACAGAAAATTCTCTAACATATAAAATTTAATGTAACTTTACATTTTTTACAGAATGGCGAGGTAGCAGACGTTGTGATCGTGAATTACCAGCTCTTATACTACGGATCTCCAATAATGGACTTTTTGTTTTTCGCATTCATTGGAACCAACCGGGAATTCAGAAAGAACCACTTAAACCATTTAAAGGATGTGTATCTCGATCCACTGAAGAATTTTCTGGAATATTTTGATATTCCCGTAGATGAAGTCTATCCTAGAAAGATGTTTGAGGCTGATTACAAAGATTGTTTAGTTTATTCACTCATAAACAGCATTGTGGTACTGCCGTTTGTCTTTGCTGCTGAAGACGAGATACCTGATTTTGGTAAAGAAGATTTTATGGATTTGAGCTTCAAAGTCGATGATAGATTTTATATCAGATTACAGGGTATATGCGACGATTTTATTGAATGGGGATACCTTTAAAAGAGAGATATTAGACGGTGTACACTTGTTCCAGAAGTTAGAATTTTACAAAATAGATGTAGATGAACCAATGTCCTATCTCATACATTTTAATACAAATTGGACATGTTTACATGTCATAGCTTCTAGGTTTCGAGATGACTGAGATGCAATTTTTTATCTATAAGGTCTTACTTTCAATTTGTCTTACTATTTCTGTTTTATAATTGACGTATAATGAAATTTACTTTGAACTGTAAATGCGTATTTATATTTATTACCTCTCTGTGCAACCCATATTTATAGAAATTACGATTAATTAATATGTACTCTTTGGAGTAAATGTAATGTACCTAATTTAGAAGACTGAAATCTATTTGGCATTTCATTTTAAAGTTAAAACTTGGTGGAAAAAATCTTTCAGTGTATGACAAATTTAAAACACAGTACAGATAAAATTTAGTTTTTTTTTTATGTGAGAAGAGTAGCAAACGGGCAAGCAAACCACCTGATGTTAAGTAGTCCCAGCCCATAGATATCCACGTACGACCACAAACACGACCGAAATCCTATCTGATCTCGAACTTAGATACGTTGCTACTCCTGAGGGCTAAGATGGTCGCCATGCTTCAAAGTGTAGTCGGCAACCGCACCTTTCCAATCGAAACACACGTAAAACTTTACGGCGGATTATGAGGGCAGCGGTCGTATATCCTCGGCCGAGCTATAGTTCTCCCAGCTTTAATAAAAAGCTTTCATTTTGTGACAAAGTGAAAAGGTAATAAATTATGTCAAAATTTTCGTATGCCGTTTAATCTGTATTCATTAAAGTTAAATCTTATTCAAGCTTTATTTCGTAAGACCATGTCGATGTATTTCATAATACCATTTACATTCTTGAATTAGAAGCAAATGTAATGGATTTTTTTACTTCGTCGCCTTCTGTAATCTTCATTTATCTGTACGTAATCCCGTATTGCTGTGAGGCTCTTGAAATATTTAATGTAAGATGCTGGAATAACGTAATATAATAGTGAAGTATTTTAATAAAAATGAAGGTAACCAGCTAAATTCGACCTTACGTAGTGAAGGATTCCGTAATATACCTCATTCATGCGTGTATGTGGGCGTGTGTGTGTGTGTGCTCATTTGTGTGTGTGACCCCTTGTGTGTGAACCCTTCACAATGTGTGGCCGAACGTAGCTGGTTTTCTTCATTTTACACACATATGTATGTGTGGATGTTTATTGTAAGACTTCGGTATTTTTAAAATCATTTTATTAACTTAATGTTTTATAATTTAGGCATTTCATTTTTTTTTATTTTCGCACTGGTCATACTGACGATTTACTAGATATTTTATGGATATATATTTTATACAGATGGATCCCAGAATGGTTTAGATGTTCAATTGAACCTTATTAGGTTCAATTGAACACCTATTGGTGGCACTGGAGTCGGATGCAAAAATGATATTTCCGAGCTTGGATCCAACCTGGCATTCTTCCTGCCATTTTTTGCTTATAGATTTTTTTCAGAGTGGAACAACGCCGAACAAACTAGTAATATGTATATATGCCATGCTAATTTCCATTTAGATGCCAATGGGGAATCACGTGTTATGAACTATAATTAATGATAAATTTCTACGAACAAAATAATTAATACGCCGTATCGTTACATTAGCTTATAATTAAAAGAAGGCTAAACCATTAATTAAATATTCCCAATTATTCCTTTAAGGTATCTCTAATACTCCATAGAATTTAGATAAGATTTTACAATTTAATTATATTTCTATCCGATAATATGTTATACCATACTACCATAAATGCCATGGAAAAATACGTAGGGGGTATTTCCTGAAGATTATGGCATGAGTCTCTTCAGAAATGTGAAAAAAGAATACTCTATCAAATCCAGCTATTCGTTTGCGACTTCTCTTCTCTGTATCAAATGTCAACAGGTGATGGTGACAGCTTTCCTCCTGACGGCCCGTTTGCCTTTTCAATAAGTTAATCTATAAAAAAGACTTGTTTCCTACTCTTGCCATATGAAAATTACCCTCAAATTCCATCACCAGACCAAAATTACAGCATTGTTATCAAAGTTACATAGATATGCAAAAAATCTGTTCTACCCAATGCCAGCAAATATTTTAAAAATGGTTTTAAAATTTGAAGGGAAAGGATCGGCTGAGAGACGGACAAATATCTAACGAATATGAGCTAAATGAATCTTCTTTATCAGTACAAACACTAAGCCATAAAATATTATGATTATTGCGCATATATTTACTGTAGATTAGAGTATTTACGTCTGTCATCAATTGGACGTCTTTATAACATCACATTTTATCGTTTCACTCATTACAATCAAGTGACGTAAAGTAACTCGTACGTTGAAATTAAGTTTTTCCCATCACATTAAAAAACGTTAAAAATGGAAGTTTTACAAAAATCTAATGAAAAAGACTTAAGAGAGTGTTGTAATAATAAAGAAAGCAGTGTAAATTGTAACATTGATAATGTTTTGACAAGTATTATATTAAAGGAAGGATACATTAATTACGAAGTATATAAACGATTTATATCTTCAGATGGTGGCAATTATTGCGGTGTATTACACGAAATTGATATCAAAGGTGAAACTGAAGAAGGTTATAAAGAAACTTTCTTATTCGTTAAACGAAAATTATCCAATATTGGTCCCATTCAATTCTTAAACTTTGGTGATATATTTTCAAAAGAAGCATACATTTATTCTAGGCTCAATAAAATTTTCAATAATTTGCAAGAAGAAGCAGGTATACCTTTGAATAATAGATACAATATGGCCAAAGCTTACGATGGGTCAGACAAAAATATGATAGTTCTTGAAAATTTAACTAAGAAAGGATACAGAACCCTAAATAGGATGGAAGTTACGCCACTAAAATTTATGGAACTATCAATAACTCAATTAGCGAAGTTCCATGGCCTATCGCTTGTCCTCAATAAGAAGATGCCTAATTACTTTGAGAAAAATAAGGAACTGTTTACATACAACGTATCGTTTAACGATCAATGGCAGGCTTTTGTAAAGAATATATCTACACAAGTAATAAAAGACCTTGAAAGTGACATACAGGAGAAAATCACAAACATATTACCGACGGTTTTCGAAAAACTTCCGAAGTATGTGACGGGAGAATTAGCTTCAGTAAAATGTTTATGCCACGGGGATTACAGAATTAACAACATAATGGTTAAAGAGAAGGTATGTAAATGACTTTGTTATGGTAAATATTTAATCATACGTTGCAATTGTTTTCTTCAAGTCTTTATTCGTGCTGAAGTAGATATCAAACGCAAATCCATAAAAGGAATCAAAATCTTAGGGGTGGTTTTACCAAAATTCCTTTGTTAGTGCTCCCTTACGCTGTATAAGTATTGTATAAAGTGTACCCTAAAATTTCAGTATTTTAACTTCAACGATTACGACTGTGCGTTGATTTCTGGGTCTGTCAATCTTTGTACAAAGTGTACCATAAAATTTTAATATTTATGTGTGTCGGAATCGCGGAAGTCTCTCATGGGTTTAAACATCTCTTTTGTATTACAAACGTACTTGATGTGTACCTCAGTGTACCTATCCTAAAAGTCTGTGTACCTCCTTCTATGCATAGATTTAAAATAAAATAGATACACCCGCCATCCTGACGTCAGAACCGCGGGTGTACTTCTAGTCAGCATATGTAACTAAGTAATCTGTACATATAGATTTGGTACCTCTTATGTACCTGCAGATACAAATATTAAATAAATCAAAAATAGTATGTAAGGTTGCTGAGAAAATAAAAAAGTTTTTTTTTCTTTGACGTCGTTTTTATTTTATAAAATAACTACAGTATTAATAACTAAAGTTACAAATAAACATTAATGGCACCTGTTAGACTAACAAATAATATATTGGATATGTTTTTATAATTGTGAAAGTTTTAGGATTACGATGTTTGCCGGTATTTACGGAATCGTAATGCATCCAGAGACAGTTTTAAATAATTTCTTATTACGAATGTGACAAAATAAGCATTTACTACAATAAATAACGCATTCATTTGATATGCATTAAACGGATTAGGTACTCTGGAGCAAGGGTGCGATCATTATCAAAATAGAGAATACCTACATGCCAGTATATATGTATGTACTATATTCAACTAGATTATTTATACATAATCATTTTGTTGTTGTACGTCTACGTCTATGGGCTGCGATTACTTAACATCAGGTGGCTCGCATGCTCGTTTGCTACTCTTCTCATATAAAGAAAGAAAATCCTGTTTACAATAACTTTGATCAGCAACATAAATGTTTTATTTTCGCTGTAACTATCCATAAAATATAATTAAAGTATTTTTTCAGGATGGTGAGCTGATAGACGTGGTACCAGTGGATTACCAACTAGTTTTCTTAGGATCCCCTGTAACCGATCTCATGTATTTAGTCTTCAGTGGTGCTGAACGTAAATTCAGGAAAACACATTTAGAATACATGAAAGATCTTTACTATAATAATTTGAAGGAATTTCTTGGATATTTCCAAATTGATGGAAATTCCGTTTATTCAAGGACACAATTTGAACAGGATTACAAGGATCATTATGATTATGGTCTCTTTATTACTTTATGGCTGTGTCCATTCTTTTTCGCTGAAGCAGAAAATGAAATAGATTTTGAAAAAGATGATATAACGAATGTCGAATTGAAATCGAATGAGACACTTAAAAAGAGAATAGAGGAAGTTTTTCAAGATTATATTGATGAGGGTTATTTGTAAACAAGAATAGAATACATTATGCAATATAACGGGTACTCACGATTAACGATTTTTGATTTTTAAATTGCCAGGCAATTAAAAATTAAAAATCAAAAATCGTTAATCGTTAGTACCCGTTATATTGCATAATGTATGGATTCCGCGATAATATCAGTTTAAAATCGTATAAGAATAGAATAACACGTAATGGAATAGAATGGGATGGAACGGAATGAAATGAAATGGACCGGAATGGACCGGAATGAAACAGAATGGAACGAAATTGAATGGGATGGAATAGAATAGGATATAATAAAATACAATAGAATAGAATGTTATAAAATAGAAAACAAATTTGAGAACACAAAATGAAAAGACATCTTAAGACAAAAAATATCATATTAAGTACAAACAGATGAGATGTAATTTTTTTAAATATCGTATATATATTATATACAAATATATATATAATTATTATATTATATTGAGGGAATAGAGCACATATAGAAATACAGGGGGCGCTTCGGGTATCAGAAGAGATACTGCATGGATTTAACCAAATATATACTTAGCGACTTATTCCATTAAACAATTACGGCAATGTAGTGTTACAATCATAATAGCAATTATATTGCCAAATGACAATAGAAAGTAGGACAGTCTATTCAAAACAGAGCGGTCCGTGTAACGCAACGCATCCGAATATAACGCCTCCCGAGATGCCTTAAATTTTAGCGCAACTACCCTATTATTCTTGAGAGCGACAACAATACTCTCATAACCCGCCGTAAAGCAACATGTTCCTCATGTATTGTGTTTCGATTGGGGAGGTGTGGTTGCCGGATACACATTATTAGAGGCGACCATTGTAGTCCTCAGGAGTAGGAACGCATCCGCGTCCATCCTTAAATAGGACTTCAGTTCCGTTTGAGATCGGACGTGGTTGTCCATGGGCTGCAGTGACCATTTAACATCAGGTGGCCTGCATGCCCGTTTCTTACTCTTTCACTATAAAAAAAAGATGCTACACGGATGCTAAAAAATACAATATTACAGTGAGTTCACACCGCACGTAATGTATAGACGCCTCCATATTAGCAATAAATCGACATTTTTGATTTATTTTTTATTCCGAAATTCGTTCTATAATCTATTAATATAAACCGATTTAATCAATGTTGCAATAATGATGAAGTGGGTATTATTTTTGGTTTTTGCGTATTGCTGTGAAGTTTACAGCAGGCGTTTAAAATTATATCGCGGGCAAAAACACACGTTGGAACTTACCTACTAAGTTACGGTTACACAATTGATAATTCGCTATTGTTCAATATCATAATATATAATATCATAATTATCATAATTAAATATTGTATTTTGACGTAACAATATTATTTTGTTATGACTTGTATCAACATCATAAAATTATTATACTTAATGTAATTCGTTAAAATATTGAACTTAATATATTAAATACTTTCTCAATATTTCGTTTTATTATCTTTTTAATTGCAATAATGAAAACCTTAAAACTAATTATAATGAACGCCTAACCTAAACAATGTAAAGGGAGTCCGTGTTCAAGTTGCATGGTGCCAAGAACGCTGGCAGTCCCGCGTTGAATAGCAATCGCAATTTTCTGCGCGAGGACAATCTTTCGCTCGAATCAGCTTTTTTGTCACATGCGGCATCAATCAAACGTAAGAGTAAATGATGGAAAAACTGATTATTTTCATACGATTTCTGACACTTGTCATAGAGAAATTAAGATTTAAGAAAAAAAGAAAAACGGACGAAATTTGAAAAATGGTGGCGTATACAATATAAAACGAAGTCTAATTAAGATTATCTTTTAATATATCTTAGTCATAGGCATTGTATAAATTTTCTACTGTTAGTAATAAATAAACTAATAAAATCCACAGCCCTCCATGTTGGATGGCTGTAATTTATTGAAATAACTACAAAAAAATGAAAATAGTTTCCTGAACGACAGAACGCATTTTAAATTCCCGATCCTCGGCCGCCATTATGGAGTCAACGACATTTTTGGCGCGCTGCCAACGAGCTAGGAGGTAGATTGCTTGTTTTAGATGATATTGTAAATAGATCTGCCTTCTCTAGCTAAAATATATTTACATTCAATCAAACGATACTATCCGTACATATTCAGAATATATCTATCTATCATAAAGTAAAATAGTTATATTTACAATAATGAAAGTCTTAAAATTAATTATAATAAAAGCCTAACCTAAACAATCTAAACAGAGACCGTGCCCTTGCGGAATGGTTCCAAAAACATGAAAGCACTAGGTTTTGAGCACCTATTGTCATAAGCGTTGAGGATTTTGCCTCTCTGTACGTAAATTTGGAAGAGCTGGTTAATCTTTAAGTATTTTTGGACCTTTAAACCCAATAACTAGCTATCGGATGTGATTTTAAACGAATTATATCGCAGAACGTATTTTTACATTACTATGTAACGGGTACTGATGATTAACGATTTTTGACTTTTGATTGCCAGACTTGTGGTCACTGTTAAACTTTAGAAACCATAATGAGACGTTTAACAACCCAAGTCCACAGCTCGAACAAGTCCACAGTATAAAATAACTTCCTATCAGATGAAATAAATACTTTTGCAAATCTCTCAAGTTTATCAGTTGACCTTGTACTGTACCGAAGTGATGCAGACGGTACCGTGTCTGCGAATAACGGAGCTTGGTGGTACAGTCAGTGTATTGTAAATTGGGTTAAAATAATACAAATAAGCATGTTTAATTGAATCATTGCATAGTGGAAGTTACTAGCTTGTTAGAGGGGGGAAATACTATCGTACCACGGGTATTTTTTATATGAGTAGCAAACGAGCATGCAAATCACCTGATGTTAAGTACTCTCAGCCCATAGACATCAATAGAGACATCATAGACACATACAAACACAAACAAGACCGAAATCCTATCTGAGCTCGAACGTAGATGTGTTGCTACTCCTGAGGTCTAAGATGGTCGCCTCGCTTCAAAGTGTAGCCGGCAGCCGCATCTCTGCAACCGAAACACAATTAATGCTTTACGGCGGATTACTAGGGCGTCGGTAGTACCTCCCCGGTCGAACTATAGTTCTCCTACCTTTAAAATATATATAGTTATATAGTTACTGGGGGGAGATATTATTAAAAAATACTAGCGACCCGGTCCAGCCCGGCTGGTGTAATAAAGTTTATATTTACTTGCATTATTTTTCTTTCATACATGCATCCAGTCATTACCTAGTTGCAAAAACTAACAATTATAAACATCTATTTCGAACGACTATTGAATTACTATATTGAATTTAACCATTTAATCTCGCGCCTAATTTACAAAAAAAAGGTTAACTTATTATGCACCAAAACCTTCCTCAGGAACCACTCTATCTGTTGTTGAAAACTGTGAGAAAATCCGTCTAGTACTCTTTGAGTTTATTATGAACAGACAGACAGACGCGACGGGAGACTTTGTTTTATAATATTTTGAGATTGCAGGTATTACAAGAGGGGAAGTGTAATGGTTTAAAAAAGTGCACTTTTTTCCCGACTTTTATGCAGAAAAGAGCAAAATTTGAAAGGCCTTCTTCAGTCGATTAGAAACATTAGACAACCACAAGATAACACAAATCCAATTAATATTATATATGCTAAAGTATATATGTTTGTATATATTCTGTTTTCACTTCGAAACGATTAAATCGGTTTTGATTAATTTTAATATAAAAATAGATTATACTAGAAGGCTGGAATAATATTTTTCGTTGTGAAAACGAAACTTGAAAAGAATATAATAGATCCCCTATTGACTACTAGGAAATCATTTATTAAAATTAGGGATACTAATGTGACTATTTAATATTTAGTTTCTTTGATATAGCGTAAATGAGCACTAAGAAAGGAATTTTGGAAATTGCACCTTTGAGGGGATAAAAAGTTTGAAAGATGAAATTTGTAATATCAACTTTTGTTTCGCCAAAGCTAAGGGTAGCTAGTATAGAATACAGACGACGGATACAAAATGCACGAATTCCGCTACAGTTTTGGACCCATGAAATCCGCGCCCATTCTCTGCTTTTTCCACCTTTTTTTCTCTCGATCAAAATCAGCCAACTCTCCGTCTCAATATGCAACGTCCATCTGATAGTAACCCGTCACTGCCCGTGGTCATCTGTAATTCAACATTATAGCGAATACTTTACCATTACCTGAAGTAGATCATATGCTTTACCAGTTCTGCGAACGTATGTCGTCTGTCATTTTCTCTGTAGCTCCGAAACAGAATAGCGCTAGGGTATCTTCTGCCAGTAGAAGGTGTCGGGAGTCATTCGGGATCGGGAGTAGTAAAAGTAGGTGCGAACGATAGTGGTATTATTATTTTTGCCGTGACTTTGATGGTGTGCAGTTGGTGAAGGAATCCTTCGAGTAGAAATGTATGCCTGAAAATTCTTCAAGTTGTCAAGGGCGTTTGAACCCTGATCCGCACTCAGTCAGCGTGGTGTAGTGTAGCCGCGTTCTAAGAGGAGATCGGTGTCAACAGTGACAGTAATGGTGGACGATGACGTATTGTTAAAGGGAAGCATGTGGGCGAGCTACCTGGAGAAACATGATCGTTTATGGACCCTCATTACACCTACAACTGCCTCAATCATGGAGATGTCAGATAAAAGCTATTCTGAGGAATTGGACGTAATGGCAGCCACTTGTCAACGATTACCCTGGTTCTTTGACCTTCGAATCTGTAATTATACTCGTATCTGACGATGTGCGCCATCTTGCAGTCGCCAAGCTTAGAATTTCCTTTGTCATGCAATATTACATTCAGCGAAACAATTTCCGGTGGAAAATGATATTTTTATGAATATACTAGTTTTTACGTGTAGTTTTGCTTGCAGATTTCGATATGATACACCTTAATTGATTCGTTAATCGATTAATTCCATTAAATCATACGGATCTATTTTTATTTCTGATCTATATTTTTGAACCCCCAAATTATTTACGCTAGAACCTAATAGAAAAAACTGTACCTCCAGCTTAAAAAAATATAAAATTCTCCGTACAAATTACTATGTACCGGGTACTCACGATAAATCATTATTTATGACTTTTTATTTGCAATAAAAAATAAAAAATTGTTCATCGTGAATACAATACATACGAGGGTGCGTTTTTAAGTCCCCGGAATGGCGGGGTTGGAGGGGGGATAGCGGGCTCATTAAGGGCTGTACGTGTTAAGTGACTCATAACTAGTATAAA
>DWON01009029.1:0-11701 GCA_018251015.1 Phocides pigmalion okeechobee | reverse complement strand
GACGTGGTTGTCCATGGGCTGCAGTGACCACTTAACATCGGGTGGCCTGCATGCCCGTTTCTTACTCTTTCAATATAAAAAAAAACAAATAACAAATAGGTTTCTAATGACATTATAATACAAGTTTAAAAACTGTGTTCCGTCTTTATGCGTAGGGACCATCGATGTGCAAGTATTCAGTCTGAATTAGTTTATCAGAACTTTAAAATATCTTTCCGATGTCGAAATTGAAATCGTCGAAAGCCATTGCAGATTTTAATTGCAACAATACATTAGTCAATGAGAAAGCAGCGCTTTAAAGAGTCACACTGTCTACTAGCAGATATCTTATCAGTTGATCGTAACAGGCCACACTCTGACCGTTCGTCTTAAGATCTGTTACTGTGACTTGCTGAAAACTGTGGGGCTATAGCGCATCTGAATACTAGCTGTCAGTCGATACCGGACAGTCCGCGATCTCAATCAGTATTGACTCAGTAGTCAAACACACATTAACATAGTTATCGCGTGTCAAGCTATTTGCCTTAACGCGACCTATCACCTCCATATATGAGGTTTATCTTTTCGTGGCCTATGAACGATAATGTAAACTAACGATCACGAATTATCGCCTAAAATGTCAGTGTGTGGAGGTTGTTACTTAACTTTGACTTATATATTAGATCAGGTCAGCGTTGCGGGGGGCGGCACTATGCTGGACTATTTACTCAAATATTGTATTTTTAGCATCTGTGTATCATCTACCAATACACTGACGTAATGTCCGCCTTCAGTCTTGTAGCGCTGGCGTGAATACAGCACTTTGTACCTGTAATCCATATAGATTTGTATGTACACGACATGTGTGTACAAGCTGCAAGCGTCTCGAACCAAATACACAGTAGTATTGTAGGCCATAGGGAAAGTGTTAAAAATCGGCACCTGATGGTTGCTAGTCATATTCGTTAGTAATGAGTGAGCTATGTACACTGCCCGGTATCCCAACTGATTGGACATAAGACTGCGGACAAACTACTCAATGTGGCCCTCAGACGTCATTCTTTAGATTTCTTTTCCTTTATAAATGTCGATATTGATATTTCAATTTTCATATACGAAGAGTATCGTATATCTGCGGTTTTGTCCGAGCCATCATCGTAATTATGTCACCTACTTAGTTTCTTGTTCAGTTTCCACAGACTTACTAATGATCACATGCGTATTTTTGTTGAAAGATGTGTTGTGGAGTTTATTCTGTCATTGCATATGAAAAATAAAACGCATAACGTTAAAAACATTTTTCACATTAAAAAATAATGAAATAATTTTAAAATAACATCTTTATTATTTCTACCCAGGACTATTCTTATGGGGCATGAGGGGGGGGGGGCAAGCAATGCCCCCTAATTTCGATAATATCGAAAAATTGCCATAAATACTGAAAAAATAAAAAATAAAAGCCTAAAAATATCAAATTTGGTAATTAATACATAAATTTAACTTTATTATAATATGTACATGTAGTACATGCATGAATTGTAGGACTTTACAAAAAATGGATCTAATTTATCAAAAACAAGTTCAACGGTCTTCTACTAAATATCTTTGACATTTTGATGTATGTGCATTCATGGTCGTTTAAAAATCATCAATCTGCTATGGACTTGCTACTTTCGAAAATTAGCGTGCCCCCAAAAAGAAGTGACAAAAAGGCCTGCCTATACGTATTGCATAGACTTCGGTCTTTTTTACGTTTCTCATTTGTTACGCAACTCGGTTCATCTACCATCAATCTATTACTGACACACTGTTCGGCACGGCTTGCCTCGTAATGAGAAGAATTAGGTACAAAACGCTCGCGGAAAGCACGGATGAATAGGACCACCCCCCCTCCTCCGCTCTTTAGTGTACTCTATGGAAAATTCTCATACATGCAGGTTTCCTCACTACGTTTACTAAATTTTCTGCAACCAATCTTCTCTGAATGTTATGTTATCTAATTGAAATAGAAATCATGCAACTCTTGATGGTAGAGACACTGCCGCTCATGGACATCAGTAACCGAATCCATTTAGAACAGGAGTTTCAATTGAATTCGATCACAGGTGTGTTGTTACTTGTGAGGACGAAGACTATCGTTTTATATGGACTTCCAACATATATGAGTGCGGCTTTAGTACCTCCCCGGTTGAACTGTTTCATTTTGTTTTGATTTTATTGCACTTTTTTCATAGGAATATGCTACGGTATGCAGATGTTGAACAAGGAGTTTGGTGGTTCGGTGCTTCGTAAGGATGCGCGCGAGGACGGCCAGTACGAAGTGGAAGTAGAGACCACGTGTCCATTATTTCAGTATGTATATTTGTTATTTGGCAATTGATAGAAGTTTGGTATGGTCAGGGTACCACTGCCGACTTCATAATCCACTGTGATGCAAGTTTCGGTTGCTATTTTGGTTGGCCAATCTCGATTCGGAAGGTGTGGTTGACGGCTACACTTTAACCGATGCGACTATCGTAGTCCTCAGGAGTAGCAACGCATAGTACGAGCTTAGATAGGAAAGACCCGTTGATGGTTGTATATGGATATAACATCAGGTGGACGGCTTTTGCTACTCTTGAATGTAAAATCAATCATGATTTGATAAACAATGTGGTACAACAGAAATGTACCGGTCTGACTCTCGAAGGGTTCCGGGTCGATTTCTGGTGCATAGACATTTAAATGATAATTTGTGTCCAAGGCTTCTATGACAAAGGGAATCCTAAAGTGAGGCTTTGTTCTTACAAACAGTTTTTTTTTGTTGTTATATGATACTTATATCTCTTATTTCTGAGATACTTTAAATTGGATAACAAAATATAATTCCAAATTTAACCATAAATCTTCAAATTTTGAAACAGGTTTCTATTATTCTACAGGTGCGATATAGCTCTGTGTAGTCTATCGATTGTGAAGCTCCATTGAATCATTTGTTTAACGGTTGTAATTTACACGTTTCACAATAACCATTCTATGTATGGGTACTTTAACCAAGAACTTTGTGAATGAGATTTTCAATACAATATTTAAATTTAAAGTTGGTACTGTTATGTAAATTATTGTTCGATTTTTATGCAGATCACGCCTAATTATTGGTTCTATTTATATTTCTATGTTAAAATAAAACTCTTAAGCAAATCTTGTTTGTTCATTTAATATTGTTTAAAACATGTTGTTCTAGTAATTATTTATATACACCTAATCGAGACATGCAAGGGTGGCTTTCAAATCTAGGGTATGGTTTGGGGTTTAAGTGGTAGAAATATAGTTTGAACGGGGAGGTATCAATGCTGTTCTCATAATCCACCGTAAAACAACTCACGTGTTTGCGTTGGTGGTTGCCGCATGTACTTTCAAAAGAGGCAATCATATTCATCAGGAGTAGCGACCATCTATGAACAATCTCAGCTAAGATTTTAGTTCTGTTAGAGATATGTGGATGTCCATGGGCTGCGGCCACTACTTGAATTCAGGTGTCTTATATGCTCATTGTTCAACAAAAATACCCATTTGCTGCTTGTGCTATAAATTGGTTATAATATTAAAGGTTGGAGAACTATAGTTAGACCGCGGATGTACCTCTGCCGCCCTCGTTATCCGTCGTAAAGCATTACTTGTGTTTAGGTTAGAGATGTGCGGTTGCCGACTACACTTTGAAGCGAGGCGACTATCTCAGTCTTCAGGAGTAGAAAAGTATCTACGTTCGAGCTCAGATAGGACTTCGGTCGTGTTTGTAGTTGTACGTGCATGTCTAAGAGCTGTGACCACTTAACATCAGATGGTTTGTATGCTCGTTTGCTACTCTTCTCATATAAAAAAAAATATTTTCTTTACAGTCGCTTAGAAAAACTGCAACCAGTTCTACTGACACACGGCGACAGTGTCCAGAAAGTGGGTGAAAGGTTCCGAGTGGGTGCACACTCTTCAAATCAGCTCATCGCAGCAATCTACAACGAGCAGATGAGGCTCTACGGTGTACAGTTCCATCCAGAGGTATGTACAATTGGATTATTGGTTGCCCTGGAGCTTTGGTCTCTTGTCTACGTGAGGAGTGTAGCAAAGGAGTATGTAGTCTACCTGATGCTTAGTGCATCTTACAGACCATGGACATTAATATACAACCTCAAACAGGACGTAATACTGACTACTGCGCTCATTTATTACATCGGGTCAGCGTTGCGGGAGGCGGCACTAAACTGGAGCATATTTGTCTAGACTGATGATGCGAAGACAATTCACTGAAATATTGTATTTTTTAGCATCTGTGTATCATCTACAAATACAGATGATGCATTCATATACACGTACGTACACAACAGTACGTACTTGGCATTTACATTTACATATTACATAATAGTTGTGTATCCCGCAGGGAAAGTGTTAATTTTTTTTCCATTTCTTCCCACAGGTGGATCTAACACCGAAGGGCAAGCAAATGCTTTCGAACTTTCTGTTCGACATCGCGGGGCTCTCGCGCACGTTCACGTTGCGGTCGAGACGCGAGTCGTGCGTGCAGTATATAAGGGAGACAGTCGGCGACAACAAAGTTCTGGTGAGTACACCAAACTTCTTGATTATCTTCCTCCTTACTTCTTTTCTATTATATTATTTTACGGTTGGTGCAATTTTAGTTCGACAGGGAAAGTAGCACTATTGTTCTCATAATCTGCTGCAAAATAATTTAAGTTGGAGAGGTCCGTTTACCGGCTACACTTAGTAACGAGGCGATCTTTATCCTTAAGAGTAGTAACATTTTTATATGGGATTAGTAGTAAATGAGCACGCCTGACCTGACGTTGAGTAGTCGCAGCCCATAGACATCCACGTACAACCACAAACACGATCCAAATCCTAACTGAGCTCAAACGCAGATATGTTGCTACTCCTGAGGATTAAGATGATCGCCTCGCTTCAAAGTGTTGCCGGCAACCTCACCTCTCCAACCGAAACACAAGTAAAGCTTTACAGCGGATTATGAGGGCGGTGGTACCTCCCAGCTTGAAATCTGATTCTGCAAAAAATCACATTGCATGCTTAAGTGCATTATATTGACTAAGCCATTTATCATTGTACAAACTTAAGTTGTAGGCATTTCCCTCAGGGTAAGTCGGCAAGACGATTATTGTAATCGCATTATTTTACTGCGTCTAGTAGAGTATTTTAAAATATGTGTAAATTATTTCTCGGTTTGTAGAGTTTTCCAGTGCGATGTGTTTCATAATCATTTTGATTTTGGCTGCGGAGCAGATTTTTATGACCGGGTCAGTATTGCGGTAGGCGGCCCTATTACGACGATACGCCGACAAATTACTCAAATATTGTATATTTTAGCATCTGTATATCATCTACTAATACGCAGATGTAATGTCCGCCTCGGTCTTGTAGCGCCAACGTAAAAACAGCACTTTTGTTCGGACGTAATCCATACAAATTGGTCGGTACAACACAGGTGTGTAGGAGCTGCAAGCGCGTCGCGCCCAGAATTATTAGAATGTTTAAGGCCATAGGTGGTAGATTTTATACACCTTTGAGAATTTTATGGGTATTTATAAAATTATTCTGTAGGGCGTTTCGGCTTCAAAGTCTAAATTAGAGTGTCGAGAAACGTTATTCCTCTTTAAATCTTTTGTGTAGTATTATACGGTGAAAATACTTATTTATTCATTATTACACCATTATTTTACATCTATTCTCATAGGCTGAAAACCCAATGCAATGTTGCATGTATGAAACAAGTCTTTGTGAATTCACCGTTATAACTCTTGTATTGTATATTAAACAGGTTCTTGTAAGCGGTGGTGTAGATTCTACAGTGTGTGCAGCGTTACTCAGGACTGCTCTACGTGAGGACCAAGTTATTGCATTACACATTGACAATGGTAAGTGTTTTTTATCAATTAATTGACAGAAAACTGCTAGAGATATACTGGTCTGTGAGAGGATAGTCATAGGTGAATGTCAAAGGGTTTTCCCATCTTCATCTTTGAATGATATCACTATAAATATTCGTCTTCTTTAATATTAAGATTGGTTCCGTTGTTTGTGTCAATTTGCGATGAGCGTTTACTGGAACCACAGTATGTATATGTATATGTCGATAATTTTTATTCATCCTGTTACAGGTTTTATGCGTAAAAATGAGAGTGCAAAAGTGGAGAGGTGCCTTCGCGAGCTTGGTGTTCGCCTTCATGTAATTAATGCATCGCATCAGGTAAGGATTTTTTATGCATACAAATACTCGCACACACACACGTGCACATGCGTGCCTACAAGCTCAACCACGCCCCCAAGAGACCTTATGAGTTTATGTTCACTCATACATGTGAGTATAGGGACACTCATAAGTGTGTCTACATTCACAAGCACGCTCACAGGTATTCCAATGCTCACCAGCCTCTTCACAGTCATTGTTATGCCCATAAGCGCGCACATTCCCTCCATACACATGCTGTACACTATTACTCTACTAAACTAAACTTAAATTATTACTAAATTTACATAAAATCCCATTTTGGCTTATTTCATTTTAATATACTGTTGTTATACTGTAATATTATGGGGTACATCGCTGTATACCAACCCGATTTACTTTATTCTCTGTGATAATGGATGTCTGTTAATTGTTACTATGTGCGGTGTAAATTCATGAATAAATGTTTATTGATCTATACTAATTTTTTGTAAATAAAGTTAAGAAAAATAATGATATGGGGCCATAACGTGTACGTGTGGGTGTGCAGTTCCGGCAGGGCAGCACGGTGGTGCGCGAGGGCGGCGGCGGGCGCGCGCGGCACACGCCGCTGCTGTGCCACGCGGCCGCGCCCGAGGACAAGCGCCGCATCATCGGCGACGTGTTCGTGCGCGTCGCCGAGGGCGCCGTGCGCGACCTGCTCAACTTGCAGTGCGTACCCTGCCCTTACCGACCTGCCCTACTTAACCTGTCCCTGGTAGAGGACGTCTACTGACGGTTGATTGACGGCCGTGAGCAACAACGAGAGCTACAGATATAAACCATCCAGGAACTGTGAAGTCGCTGTCGGAAAACAAGTTTGTGAAAGTCATTTAAGGAATGCGATACGACTTTAGAGCTGATATCGCGCTTCTTTAGGCTCGGTCTTTCGACCCTGGTTTTTCGGCAGCTATTGGCCTAAGTCACCACCGACAATTTGGTGAACGACTGCTAGTCCCAAACTTATGTCTACCAAAAACAATGACCATAAAGTCCATTCTACGACGATATACATCACCGGATATTACCGCCTTTTTAAGTAATGTTCTTCAAATTACATATTGTTGGCGCTTAAACTCATATTTCGCGGGAAATAGTCTCAGGTTAGCGCTAGTATACAATAACAGTTATTGATTAGAATGTACAATTGGCAGAGAAGACCAAGTGCTCCTCGGGCAGGGCACGCTGCGTCCGGACCTGATCGAGTCGGCGTCGTCGCTGGCGTCCAGCAACGCGGCCACCATCAAGACCCACCACAACGACACGGAGCTGGTGCGCCTGCTGCGCCAGCGCGGCCGCGTCGTCGAGCCGCTGCGGGACTTCCACAAGGACGAGGTCAGTGACGACTACCAAAAGTTGACTTTTATAGTTAACAAATCGAGATGTTTTTGCGTAAGAAAGGTTCCAAACGAATATGCAGACTACCTAAAAGATATAAAGGCGGCGGTGGTATCTGTCCGGTCAAACCTACATCATAAAGATTTCTTTGCATTGAACACGTTCAGATAGAGGTGACAATAAAAACAAAGGAACAACCACTCCATTGTGGGAGGCAGCCTAAACTGGAGCACTTTTCTCTTAACTGGAAATGCGCCGACAAATTACACAAATGTATTTTTTAGAATCACCAGTATCCACGAGTACGGAGACGTAATGTCCTCCTTCAGTCTTGTAAACGACGTAAACACCTCAGTTTGATTCGCCCAAAATCCTTAGAGATTTGTATGCACACGACAGGTGTGTACAATCCGCAAGCGCGTTGATCCAAGTAATACACATAATATACACATACAGTGAAAAATAAAGTGTGTTATGTCCAGGTTCGGCAGCTGGGCGCGGAGCTGGGGCTGCCCGCGGCGCTGGTGGAGAGGCAGCCGTTCCCCGGGCCCGGGCTGGCCGTGCGCGTGCTGTGCCAGGACGAGCCCTACGCGGACCGCGACTTCGCTGAGACTCAGGTACTTGTTGAACTTATACTTCGTTTTGCGCATTGCAGATAACAAATCTGAGTATATTTTTGTACCACGATTTGCTATAATATTACTGTGTAAAACGTCGTCTATGTTAAAATTTTCATTACATCAAACAAATCAATGGTAATTTATATCTGTACTGGTATTTCAGTCTGAAGTAATGTATACAAAAAATTGGGTAAAAGTAATGAATTTTAGCAAAAAGATAAAAATACATGTAACATATTTACTTGAAACATATCATGAATTACACAATTTTTTCAACATATGAAGAATATGATAAGCTTCTTATTTCAAAGTTAAGGAAAATTGTGAGGTTGTATCCAATACATTTTATAAAAAATATTTGTAGCACTAATAATAAGAAAAACTGTTACATACTCAAATGAACAAATGCCACATGAACACTTTGACTGCGGTGTTCATTTTATACCGGGTCAGCGATGCGGGAGGCGTCACTAAACTAGAGCTTATGTCGCTAGACAGCAGTAGGGGAAGTGTGAAAGTCATGAATCACTTATGGTTACGGATATAACAGCATATCCCCATTCCAGGTGATAGTGAAGATAATGGTGGAGTACGCGTCGATGTGCGTGAAGTCCCACGCGCTGCTGGGCCGCGTGGCCAACGCCAGCACGCCGGCCGAGCAGCTGGAGCTCAAGCGCATCTCGTCGTCCGCGCCGGTGGCCGCCACGCTGCTGCCTGTCCGCTCGGTGGGCGTGCAAGGTACGCCAGCATACTCGCAATTTGACTAATGGTAGGACCGTAGATCGTTCGGGGAGGTACCACCGACGTTCTCGTAATTCGCCGTAAAACAACTTGTGTTTCGGTTTAAGGACTTCCAGGACTATTTAATGTCAGACATTTAACTTCTCACCTACATATTACATGGTACAGTTGGTGGACATACGTATTTACAAACTAAGCAGACATCTTAGATTGAAGTTGGATGCAGTTGTTTATGTAGTTATTGCTTATTTTGCCTCATATGTAATAAATTTTTAATTTTTAATTCTTTAAAATTTTACCTCTCCATGTTAAGTCAAAGTTGCATATATTATACAAGTATATAATCTATATATAGGATAACGTTGACGTTGTTTTTACCTGACATATTAATCGATCCATGTACCTCAGTGTTAACCATGCCGATTTGCCATACAAACATTTCTGAATTACATTCCCAGGTAGGCTTAAAACCTTGAAACGAATGAAAATCTTAACACTAATTATAATAAAAGTCTAACCTAAACATTCTAAAGGGAGAGCTCATGCGGTGTGGTTCCAAGAACGCTAGCTGCATATGAACCAGCTCTCTTGTCACCGGCAGCATCGATCAAACGTTGAATGAATTATAATATTTCTGTTGTTGGTGTGGGTATTTATGTATTCATCTTTGTACACGTCCATGGCATTGACGATTTAGGAAATTATAACGCGGGACTTAGAATGTAGAAAAAGTTTTTTTATTTGTTTATGTTGTCAGGCGACCACAGGACGTACAGCTACGCGGTGGCGCTGTCCACGGAGCGGTACCCGCCCGACTGGAAGGACATGCAGTACCTCGCGCGGATCATCCCGCGGGTCTGCCACAACGTTAACAGGTTTGTCACTTCATGTTCAAATATACGAAATGGGTGTATGACCCGAAATTTGTGTCCACTTCTGGGAAAATGCCTCTATTCACAGTATTGAAATGCTGGTATACAGGTGTTACTGACGATCTGGTCTTATGTTTTCAAACCTCCTGTCTTCAAATATCATCTATCAATGATGAACTATCAACATGAACTGAAAGTTATATTCTCTGTATGTCTGGAGACGCGCCGACATTTCACAAAAATATTGTATTTTTTAGCATCCATATAACATTTACGAAGACACATGCTTTGTGTTCGCCCGTTAACGATACAGATTTGTATGTTTAAGCCGTATTTTGTATATGTAATTTAATGCGGGCTACTTCTACGATGAGAAGTGATTGAATTGGTTGTTGAAACTACTGTTGTTGTTCCAGGGTTTGCTACGCTTTCGGAGGTTTAATTAAGGAGCAAGTAACAGACATCACACCTACTTTCCTCTCACAACAGGTCATCTCGACCATTCGCCAAGCAGATGATCTCGCTACACAGGTATATTTAATTAAATTTGAAAGTTACTATTGGGACTCTAGTACGATGGGAATAGTAATAGTTCTAGTATAAGCTAAAGCAGCTCTGTAGCTTGGATGAGTTAAGCGGTCAACTCCAAAAAAGGAGGTGATATCCATGCTAGTTCCCTTCTTTTGTCCACTATTAAATAATTGTAGAAATTGTAAGGTGTCCTTTATTGGCAATTAGCTAAGGAATAATAGTAGGATTACTTTCTCCTGTACTACTACTATGTATAAAACTAACGACCCAGCCCAGCTTCTCTCGGGTAATGGAGTTTATATTGACTTGCATTATTTTTCTTTCATACATACAGTATTTATTTACACTATCTACACTACATCCAGTCAATAACTAGTTGTAAAAGCTAACAATTAAAAACATCTATTTGGAACGACGACTAAATTACTATATTGAATTTAACTATTTAATTTCTCGTCCATTTTACAAAAGAAAAAAAAACTCATTATCCTCCAAAACCTTCCTCGGAAATCACACTATCTGTTGTTGAAAACTGAGAAAATCTGTCAAGTTTGAGTTTATCATGAACAGATAGACAAACGCGACGGGGGGACTTTATAATATTTAGAAATAAATGTAGAATATAGTGATTACGTATTTTTTCCGTTTCGCTTTGAAACTTTTGGCGTCCGCGTGCCAAAAAATTTTCAAACAAATAGTATTACGTTTGATCGATGCCGCGGGTTACGATAGGGCTGGTTCATATCTCGTGCAGAGAATTGCGATTACTATTCAACGCGGGAATGCGGCTAGTATTCTTTGAACCATGCCACATTGGTACGCAATCCCTTTAGATTTTTAGACTAATTTTTCATGATAATTAGTTTTAAGATTTTCATCATTTTAAATAAATAAAAATAATGAGATGTTCAGTGTAGAAAAATTGAATGTATGGTGTGCGTTCGGTCCTCAGGTGCTAGTGAACAGCGGCGTGGCGGCGCGCGTGTCGCAGATGCCGGTGGTGCTGCTGCCGGTGCACTTCGACCGCGACGCGGCCGTGCGCGCGCCGTCCTGCCAGCGCTCGCTCGTGCTGCGCCCCTTCCTCACGGCCGACTTCATGACCGGCGTCGCCGCGCTGCCCGGCACCGCCGAGATGCCGCAGGACGTGAGTCATTCGTTTTGTTGTTTTATATTCCTTTATGTAACAACACACGATTATTAAAAGGTTGGAGAACTATAGTTCGACTGGGGAGGTACCACCGCCGCCCTCATAATCCGCCCTAAAGCATTACTTTTGTTTCGGTTGGAGAGGTGCGGTTGCCGGCTACACTTTGAAGCGAGGTGACCATCTTAGTCCTCAGGAGTAGCAA
>DWON01009028.1:0-11701 GCA_018251015.1 Phocides pigmalion okeechobee | reverse complement strand
TCGAGCTCAGATAGGATTTCAGTCGTGTTTGTGGCTGTACGTGGATGTCTATGGGCTGCGACTACTTAACATCAGGTTCGCATGCTCGTCTGCTACTTGTTTCACATGACAAGGAGATGTTAGTGAGAATCGTCATTAGCGAATTTAGTTCGTTAGAGGAAATTTCCTGGTAGCGTTGATTTTTTTATAGGCAATAATTAGTATGCCGACCGTATTCGCAAGCCGGTGTGATTTCTTCCGTTCACGCGGCGTGCGGTCCATTCCGATCACAGATTTTTTTATATGAAAAGAGTAGCAAACGAGCATGCAAACCACCTGATTTAAATAGTCGCAGCCTATTTTCAACAACATTGATACCTGAGGAAGGTCTTGGCGGATAAGTTAATTAATTTTTGTAAATTGGGCGAGAAATTAAATAGTTAAAATTAATATAGTAATTCAGTTGTTGTTCGAAATTATGTTTTTAATTATTAGTTTCTACGATGGACAAGTAGTTTATTTTTGGGAAAATATTTTTTATATAATTTTGTCATTAAAAAAATATGTTCTAGGTAGAATCGGTTTGACCGTGACTTCTTACTTAGCCTCTTATATGCTGTGAAACAATTTTGGTGTTTCGACTGAAAATGCATGCAGGATACACTAACAAGTGAGTCGACCATAGTCCTAATGACTACAAAACACTTCTTCGGACGACCTCAGATATAACTTCAAATCGATTTCTCAAATAGATTTGGGGCTAATTTTGTTGATCTCTTAACAGCGATACCCTAATATCATCATGTAAACGGTATGCTCTTTTGCTGTTGATTAAAAAAAAAACAATTTATCACGATACTAGTGACGTCATACATAAGGTTCTGGGTCTGATCTCGGGCCAGGTGAATTAAAATTTCTGTTGTATACAACAATATGAGGACCGGAACCACACCGTACAAAGTACAAATACTTAGTCTCGGCCGGAAATCGTCCGGGAACGTGCAGCCGGCAGGTATTCGCTGTCGAGCCCAGTCTGATGCCTTTTTTATTTGTTAACTAGCTGTTATAAAGAATTCTCTCGCGTGCGTATTAGGGGAAAAAATCTTATTTTATATTCTTTATGTACGACCTGTGATAGCTTAGAACTTAAGATATAGCTCTTTCGGGGTGTCCGGGATTTAAATCCCAGGAAATTTTTTTGATATACTATGCGTATAAGTAATTAGTTATTACTTTCTATCATGGTAAAAAAATTGTGAGGAAAGCTGTATGCTTAAAAGTTCTTAAAGTTTTCAAATGTCTGCGATTTCTACCAATTCGCAATTATCGGTGTATTGGACTGTGGTGTCCATTTTGTAATTTTTAGAGGGGACCCGTCCCCAGCGTGGGATAATAATGGTTGTAGAGCTATGGTTCGGCCGGGGAAGTATATCCGCCCTGAAGTAAATTTTCTGTTTTGGTCAGAGAAGATTGGTTGTCGGTTATACAACAACCTTAATTCTCAGGATTACGTTCTACGTACGACTTCATAAAGGACGTCAGTCTTGTTTGAGGTTACATGCGGCTGTCTATGGGCTGTAACTATTTTACATAAGTGGCACATTACATCATGCTATTTTACATCAGTCTCGTAATATTATTTATATTAGTAAATACAACAGGTGGTCAAACCTATTAGCTTCTGTTTCATAAAAAATAATCATTCAATCAATTTCGAATTTACCTTTGATATATGACCATTCCATCTTCCTATAACAGTACAAAGATAACACGCTCAAACTCTACCTATTTTTAACTCGCTTGCATTGTACTGATGCTCTATAATGGATTATCAACAAAATTAATGTTATTATCACTCATCAATACACAAACAATAGAGACTGGGCAGGAAGCGAAAAAGACAAAAGTGATAAAGAGTATTGACCCATTAACCCGTTGGATCGTGTAAAGCTCGCTCAATAGAAGGCTTCAATACACTCGTGTCCCACTGTTGAGCAATAGGAATGTTATTCTACAGTACCAATTAGTAACGTGATAGTAAATAAATGTTATTTTTCAAACAATTAGTCCCACGTTTGATCGATACCGCCGGTGAAACAAGGTTGGTTCATACCTTATACACAAAATTGCAATTGCTATTCAACGCAGGAATAACACCAACATTCTTATCACCATGCCGCATGAGCATGGACTAAATTTAAATTCGTTAGGTTTTTGTTATACCTAATTAGTTTTAAGATTTTCATTATTGTTATTAAAACGAAAATAAAATGTACAAAAGATTATATAAAAAACGTTAAATACAAAATTATTTATCTATTTGATATCGTCATAAAATCATTGTAAAAACCAATACATTGGTAAGAATTCCTTTTTCTAGTCTTAATAAATCTTCGAAAGATCTAAGTGCATAGATATTTTTGTATGATAAAAGTGCATATGGTCATTAATGCATCATATATCAAACTTGTCATCGGTGGGCATTTACACCGGAGCGGAACCGAACCGGAAATCGAACCCGCGACCGCGGGTCGCGTGGCAAACATCCGACCGCGGTCACTAACCCCACTGAGACGCGGTGAGGAGTGGGTATACCATCATACTTCAGCAGAAACCGAGACATGACGAGATATTAAAATTAAAAACAAAATTCATTGTATATTTTTTCGAACATGCTCAGAGTACTGGTGAGTGAAAAAAGAAAACAAGGTACACAAAACATGTCAACTTGATAGCCTTGATAAAAACTCGTAAATAACAAACTAATCTTTAGTTAATAGGAAAAGTGCAACTTAATTTTATCAAACAGAATTGCGTAATAACATTTTATTACGCTTAATTAATATTATATTTAATTATATTGTTAAAAACATCTAGTAATATATCCATAGGTTTATAAAATAAAAATAGTGTATGGGTGATTTGTGTTATCATAATACTTTTTATTATTCTTATTATAGGTAAAAATACTCAATAATAAAACCCTCATCTTAAAACTAATTATAATAAAAGCTTAATCTAAACAATCTACGCTACGAACGCTAGCTGCATTGTTAAAAAATTACCAAATTCTGCATTTGAAAATGATGTTACTTAAAACTTCGTTATTAAGATTTGATAGTTGGGAGAACTATAGTTCGACCGGGGAGGTACCACCACCCCCCTCATAATCCACAGTAAACCATTTCCTGTGTTTCGGTTCGGTTCGGTTGGAGAAGTACGGTTGGCGGCTATACTTTGAAGCAAAGCGACCATCTTAGTCCTCAGGCATAGCAACGCATTTACGTTAGAGCTCAGATAGGATTTCGGTCGTGTTTGTGGTAGTACGTGGATTTGTATGGGCTGCGATTACTTAACATCAGGTGGTTTGCATGCTCGTTTGCTACTCTTCTCACATAAAAAAGAAAATCTTAATAATTTCGTGACGTAATTGTAATCTCAAATCCGGAACTGTCCTAAGGATGTTTCTTATCATGGCGGTGCTAAACAAGAACCCAGCTTGTCGACGGAGGGGCCGCATGAAACTGGGGTTCGGTGGCTTTTTTCTCCCGTTGGAACATCCGCCCGCAGCGAGCCTTTATCCCATAGTTTTCGCGCTCACCCCATTGTCAGACTGATCGTGTTTGATTATATTGATTACTGGGTAATATTGTTAAACAAAGGTCGCTAAGTATTTGCTTTAATGTTCTTTTTTATTATCTTTTTCTTTGTATTTTTTGAAATAAGCAAGCAAACTATCTGCTGTTGAGAAAGGTCGCAAAGTATTTGAGTTCGTGGTTTTTAATATCTGCTTTTCTTTATATTTTTTGAAATAAGCTTGCAGGTCATCTGATGTTGAGCAGTCGCTGCAACTTACAGACATCTATATCAAACCTCAAAATTGCAGATGTGTTGTTACTCCTGTGAATTAAGATGGTAGCTCGCTTGTTAGTGAAGACTGTAACTGCAAATCTCCATCCAAAATACAATCATGAACTATGAGAGCTGCGATGGTACCTTCCTGGTCTTACAGTGTAGTGTAATGTCGTGTAAGTATACTTCTAATGTTGGATTTATTCTAACAGCTCATAAGACCTCTTATTATCATTATAAATGTATTATTAAAGGTGTATAAATCGACCCTGGGGTTGATTTTTAACATATCTTACGGAGCACGAAAACGCTAACGGAGATAACTCCATAATTTAAGCTGCCAGCGGTCACCAATCCAACCTCCGACTGCACTTAATGTTGCTTAACTTGATCAGAATTATCAAGCTACTTATTATTGTATTTGTCAAAGTATTTTGTTAACATTGAGGTTATTTAAGACAAGCCACGTGGCATAGCGGTAAACGTGCTAGTCAAAAAGCAGAGGGTCTAGATTCCATTCTTGACCAAGCCTACACTTAAATGATAGATAGATGTCCTTGTCTCTGAATGATTATGAACTCGTATTTATTTGTCTATGGCTTCCAAGTTACAGGTTATTCAAATATGGGGCGATGAATGTAAAGCTTTTGTCGTACTTATGTATAAATATTTTTACAATAATGTCAGTACAATATATAATTCCGCTAATAACTGCACTAGCGTGGAATATATTCCGCGGGGGGAGAGCCTCCCTCTTCCCCACCCCTTGCCCGCCCGGCGACATCCCCACGTTGCCTTTACTTAATTGTTTCTGCAAGTCACCACGTTTTTGATGTAATTAATGATAAGTATTTATAAAACTTCGCTATTTATATATTGACATTGTTTTAATCTTTAATAAACAAAGAGAATATTAAAAAATAAAACTTGTGTTTTTGGTAGCAACATGTACCAAACAATACAGATAAAACACAGACGACATACAGACCATAAACAATACAAACGAAAATCTAACAATAAATAAAACACCCTTAAATACATTTACTTTATGAGCTTTATTTTTACTGCAACGCTGCCATGAAACGACAAGAAGTCAGCAATATTATTAACAATTAGCTGTGCCCCCGACTTCGTCTGCATTTGAATTTAATAAAAGTTATTGTTCAAAGTAGCCTAAGTTACTTCCTATTTCATCAGCTATCTGTCAATGAAAGTCCCGTCAAAATCGGTCCAATCGTTCCAAAAATAAGCCGGAACAAACAGACACTGTAAAAAATATTTTGGTATATGTACCGCGTATACATACATTTGCATTTAGCAAAAAGCGGTTTTATTATTATAAACATACACTCCAGTTTTATTTATCTGTATAGACATAATGACAGGATAACATTGAATCCGTATAAAAATCTCAATGTCCGTTGCAACTTTTGAGAGTTAAAATATTACGATTCATTGCAACTTTTGACCGTTGAAAATATATAAAGTTGTGTAAAAAATCGCAATGTATACTGTAAGCGCAGACCCTTGTAAAGAGAAGCTACGTGGTAATTGGTTATTTAGTTTGAACGAAGATACTACCACCACACTCATACCGTGAAGCAAATCTTGCGTTTTGCTGAATATATATGTATGTGGCTATATATGTATGTGGCTTATTGATATAGTTGGCGAGCATCTTACTCATCAGGAGTGGTTACGCATCTATGATAGACTTTAGTAGGGACTCCTGCTCCTCTTATATACATTTAACTACAGATTTCCATAGATGCCGATGATCTCTTTAAATTTTAAACGAATATATATTATATTATATTATATAGCGGGTACTCACGATTAACGTAACGGGCAATTGAAAAGCGTTGTATCTTCCTTTATTTCTATTTAATAAAAGAAACCACCTACTATGATAAAATTTTAATAAATATGTTACAATCGAGTCATTTTGCGTCACTGAAATGTCTTAAAGATGAACAAATTATGAGAGAAGCCTGGTGGGAAAAGAGGGCTGTTTCATATCTCGCGCAGAGAATCGCGATTGCTATTCAGCACGAGAATACAGCTAGTATTCTTTGTATTCGCATGATCACGGACGGATCTATACAATTTGTCTAAGTTGGGCTTTTATTATAATTAGTTTAGTGTATTCCGTGTTAGATTTGTGTAAAATGTGTATTTTAGCTAGAAATATCCACCCTGAAGTTCCCGATGCAGTGGCTTGAACTCTAAGCCGGAAGCAGAAATATCGCAGGCGTGGGCAGCTCGGCGCCAGTAGGTAAAGGGTGGGGGTTAATATTATTTCCTGTGTTCCCGTTTGACATTATTAATTTTACATTTACAGTTAAGCGCTATTATATAGTTTATATATAAACTTTTGAATAATATATTAAAGTAATGAAACACATTTATGTAATAACATAAACATTTATAGGTGGAATTGCGATTGCTATTCAACGCGGGAATGCAGCTAGTATTCTTGGAACCATGCCGCATGGGTATGGATTCCCTTTGGATTGTTTCGTTTAGGTTTTTAATATAATAAGTAGATTTTCATCATTAAATATAATAAAAGAGATGGTTGATCTATATGTATTGTTTGAACTGTATTTCCATCAACATAGTACCACTTCTGCTATCATAATTCGTTGCAAAGTAGTTTAATTGCTTGGTTTGAGAGACGAGGATCTTGGCTACACTTATAAATGAGGTGTGAATAACATTTATTTTTATTGCAGAACGTAATGTTCAGTATCAGATTTGTCCCCGATTACAGCGCCACCTATTCCAATTATAAATATTAACCATTTTCAAATTATCTTATATGCACAAAAAAAATCATACAAGAGACATCATCAGACAACAGATAGAAGAATTATACATACAAAAATATACCCAAATAGATTGCTATCAATATGTCAACATGGATATAGTATCGTGATATTGCATTGTATTGCGTATTCTCAAGATCTAACTCACACTAAGCCATGTTTGTGTGGTAGACAAATATTTGTCCTTGGTCTAGGTTTGTGTCCGCATGCAAATTGTTTGTGTCGATACACAAACATAGCATGGCTCTTACCCTTTCAATGTCCTACTGTTGGGCACAGATCTTCTCTCCCAGTTTGAAGCGGCGTGGATCCTACTCCATTTGATTGCTCCAATCAGTAGAGGTAAAGGGTAATAGCTGTAACCTTTTTTGCCTTCCATGGTTGAGCTCGGTTCTTTTTTCATTGTTTGGAGTGTCGTCCACTATACTTTATCACATTGCTCCAATTGATAGAGTTACAGGTTGATGTCCAAGGAGTCAGTCCTAGATATGCCTTCAAAATCCACGTTAAGCTTTCTATATGGTTTAACGAGTGTTAACTCTCTACTGTTATCTATTAATAATCGTAACCAACGCCTTAATGAGCCCCCTTAAGGACAAAAATACACATAAAAATTGCTGCTAGCGGTCACCTATCCAATTCCCGACCACGCGCGATTTTGTTTTCATTTGTCAATCTTTTAAAACTCTACATATTATTATAATCGAATATATTTTATAAGGCCGTATTTATATTTACGTCAAGTACTTTGTATTTTTGAAGATGAACTACTTAAATTGATGTACACTTTAGCTTATTTTAAGTGAACATACGTTCAGTGGATCAATTCAAGGATTACCTAGTCCCTATCAGAGAATAGAATAAGAAGACCAAATCAGGTTGAATAAATTATACCTTAAGGACTTTGGAATTAAACGTTTATTTCTGTGTCCCATATTCGACATTTCCAGGGGGTCAGTCAAACCCCCACGAGCTTATTATAAATTAATCGTCACTTGCTTTGACCGTGATGGAAGACATTGCATAATCCAGCTCATTCCTTATTAATAATTCAGTAATGATTTGGCGGTTTAATGACTCTAACGTACTTAAGCAAAACTAACGACAAATCTATTATGTACGCTGTTCATTTTAATACTTTCGTTACGTTGTTCAAATATAGACATAACATAATATTTAGGTCGTAGTAATTATTCACGTAATAACGCACAGAAGTAATTCATTGTATATGGCTGCCGGCAGATGTCGCGGAATTAGCGCGAAATGGGAAATAATGAAGCGTTATCCGACTATCTGCAACAAAAAACATAATCATGGACAAAAGTGGTTTGAATATCAACGCGATACGAAATGCAAAGCGAATAACAGCCTTACAACCACCCCTTACTCTGCGTCGCTTTATTGTAGATCAACATCCATTGCTGATTGTGTGCATTATGGATATAAGCAAGTGTGACGATTGGCAATGTATTGTGATGTAGGACTACGTGACTCGACTAGCATTCGCATGCGCGGCGGTCGTCTCGAGGGCGTACGGTAAGTTTTTATCTAAAGGTTCTATCATGACGTCACTTGTCGTTGAAAAAATAACTTTATGTGTTTGTGATAAGGCTTTAAAATGAATATCTACTGAAAACCCTACGTCTTTATTAGAATATTTAAGTATATGTCGGCAGCCAGTTATTTAATTCCTAAAAATCGTATGTATACATGTTTCTTTATTTAAAAATGAGTTCTAATTCTTTATATTAAAGTTTAAAGTTGAATGACGGGTTATGTAACATAAGTCGTAAGGTGCTATATATTAGGCCGTCGCCCGACGATCGTCAGCATTCGGGCGCCGCCGCCCGCCGCGCACGTGTGCGCTTCAATCGAATGAGGTCCAATTTTCGTCAAGCGTGCGCTCTCGTTTCGTAGCGAGATCGAAAACTTTTTACCCTTAAGCGAAAGCTTCGCGTGCACTTCGACTTTAATTGTTGTGTTAGCTAATCGTTTACATCCTTCGCCTTAAGTGGCTTTATATATAATTTATTGCACTTATAAGAAACTATATAAGTATGCTAGTTTATATATGTTTAAAAAGTATAACTAAATAGTCTTCTCTTTTATTAAACTTAAATGAATATAGGATTTTTTGAAAGCTAGGCAGGTATTTTCGATACACACTCTAAGCTTATAGCTATACTCTAACTATATCCACTAGATATAGCTATAGTTAAACACTATACTTATTCACGACTATAGATTACGTTGATGATTCGTAAAATCTATAAATATAGCATATGGCTATATCTACTAGATATAGCTATATCTAAAATGTTATCCTTGTATCTGACTATAGAGTGTACCTGATGACTCGTAGTATAAGTTATACCTTCTAACTCTACATCTGTTTATTATCTGCAATGTAGCTTCCTTTCTACCTCCTACGTACTTCTAACTTTGCAATCTTTTATACGGAATTATTTAAGCTTATTTCGAATTTTGGTATCTTGGAACACAGTTATAAAAGTTGTATGATATTTGGATGGAACAAAATGATTATCTTTTTTAAATCTAACAGCAAAGACTATAAAACTTATAATTCATTAAATCAATTTTCAGTCTATACCGCAAGATGGAAGAATTCGTACCAATAGATAATGAAAGGACCTTCCATACCCATTAGTCCTAAGAGCAATAACGAATCTGCTATCAAATTCTGATACGACTTCTTATATGGAGAAGGATATAAATGTTCTAGGGTGGTTAAGACCTTTCATCATTAGCAGAAACTCTTCTTTGCTTGGTGATAAAGATCTAAGACTGCAAAGGTTGGTCCACTAGTTCGACCAGGGAGGTTCCTCCGCCGCCCTCATAATCCACCGTAAAGCATTACTTGTGTTTCGGTTGAAAACGTGGACGTGGTTGTCCATGGGCTGCAATGACCACTTAACATCAGGTGGCCAGCATGTCCGTTTCTTACTCTTTTAAAATATAAAAAAGAAAAATGTTATTACCGATAGCAGTCTGCTCTGTTACTACGTAGATGCTCCAATCGAATCAAACAGAGTCGTCAAACATGCGCGTGGTTACTGAATGTTTTATAAGTTGGGCTCGGAGTTGTATGGTATCCCTTTAGTCTTAATTCAGGCTCTATTTGGTTTTTGTACACGAAAACCAGGCTTATTACGTAATATTTTGCTTACAAACATAAACTGGCATACCGACATTTTGTGGATTTACGCAATCAGTATAAAATATGGATGGATTGGTTAAATTAAATGTCTTAATGTATTTTGACAAAAATCTTGTCTCAGTCCGGAAAATAGCGCTAGACCATTTTTGCTTTCGAGATATAAATATTTACCTTTCAAATAGCTACGTATAAAAGTATAAAAGTTTAAACATTTGTGTAAATTTGTCAAATTATTTACAACATGAGCGATATAGTCTTGTGTTATTGGATTGTCTAACTGTAATCGTAGTCCTTTTTTGTTTATACCTTTGTACAACTTACAAATAACACACCACAATAGTTTTTTTGTGTTTAAACGTAATCGAAAACAAAAACGTAATCAGAAAATCGCAAACGTAAAGGTTAATGTTTAAAACTTTGGTTAGTTACGTAGTAGTTAGTTTAGTTAGTAGTTATACACATTTTTATAAGTTTTGTTTTTCTAAAATCCTTTTCGTCTCACATTTTTGTATTAAAGATTTAATCAATTAGAATATGATATATACTTTATTTATAGTATGAGTATAAATACTCATTTAATTTCATATAATTTATATCAACAATGTATGACAATTCAAAAACCTCATTTAAAAAAAAAATCAGGAGACAATTTTTTATCTTTTGATCGATTCTATATATAGCACAGATGACGCAATGCTATTAGCGCATTTATGTATGTATTAGCTAATATTGCAACAATTCATGTAAAGGTTATATAAGTTTTCAAACAGACTAAACGAAATAATCACTTCAGAAAAAAAAATTGAAAACTATGTATATCTCGAAACGTCACGTAGTCGCAAATGGACTTATATATTTATAAATATTTGATTCAAGACAATATTATAAATATTTGATTCAAGACACGTCTATATGTTAAGTGTATAAATATTTATGTGATACACTTGACACAATTATTTTAAACTTTGAAACCAAAAAGCTGAAATAAAACAGATTTTTGTCGAGTTCATGCATGTGTGCTCCCGCGGCGTATTGAGCTTTGAAAGTTTTATAAGCTCTCGGCTTTTACTCCTTAACTCACTGTTCCAGGAATACTTCTATATTAACTTCTAATAGTAGTCAATTTAATGGAACTTATATACTATCGACGTAGTATCTATATATGCTACTGAAATATTTACACATTTATACATTATTATAATCATTCATTCAGATCGATTGGTCTCTGGTTAAGATCAGTAAAGTTTGTTCTAAAGATAGAGTAAGAGCGAAGAAGACTCTTTTTACTTCTTAATCTGTTTTCAGAACAAATTTTAATTTCAGAATAAAATTTTAAAACACCGACTGTTTATCTGTGGCTTGGGATAAGAACAGAGCTATAGTATGTTCTACTTGTCGTAAGAGTCGTCCAAAGGGACCCTTCCCGGATAGGAAGTGATAAGAGTGAGAGCTCGAGCCGCTCCTAAGTAGCGATTTCGGGAAGGATGTCAACGTGAAGCCCTACACCGTAGGCACAGATCGGTGTCCAAGGGGCCGAGGAAGCACCCCCGAGACTGGGGCGTCGTGCCAGAGAACTAGTTTCATTTATTTCGAGTTCGTGGTGTTCTCTACAAGCACGGAAAAGGATATCAAGAGTGTGAAAACCATACGTCGTACCGTGATATCCGGTTTATATGGGACTTTTATTTAGAGATATCCGGTTTTTGAAGACTTCCCCGGTCCTTGTTCAGATTTCGGTTAGGCTCTTTAATTTATAATTTTAAAGGCTAAGATTGGATTAGATTGGAGGTTGGATTATATGTTTTTATGTGAGAAGAGTAACAAATGAGCATAAAAATCACCTGATGTGAAGTAGTCGCAGCCC
>DWON01009027.1:0-11701 GCA_018251015.1 Phocides pigmalion okeechobee | reverse complement strand
ACTATGCATTTGATCATGCGATGATCTTTAGCAAAGTTGTTGTCCATGAGCCCACGAAGGTTTCTGAGTTGGTACGATCGAAATCAACAAAACAATCAATAAAATGAATTGAATTTTTATGTAATATCTTTCCTTCAAATTTATTTTAATTTTAATTGGTTGCGTATCAACGCGCGCAAGGTACTGCTAGTAATATATATGTATGTATGTATATATATGTATATATATATCGACATTGCGAGTATATTGCTTATAGTTTATCGTCATTGGTGTAACAAGTTAGTGAAGTTGTATAAACATCACTGGCCGGATTCCAAGGACGTATCCGCTAGGAAAACTCGACGATTGTTCCATGTTCCACTTATTCACTAAAAGGGTGGAAGGACCGCTTTCGTACGTAAAGAGCTCTCCGAATAGTTTTCGACTCCATTATACATTTCAATATACCATTAAATACCTTAAGCTTGTACGCACCCTGCCGTTTATTTTTAGTATACAAATCCTTTATTACGTAAGTGTATTATTATATTCAAAAATAAGACCCGTTTATGTATACTTTAATAATTTAAAGATAAAGTTTTCCAACCTAGATTCAACCAATCCTTCTTTTAACAATAAATATTATGTCAAATTACATATGTTTTTGATGCATTCTGGAGCGTAATGATTATTAGGAAATTAGCTAAAAGTTAGCTATAGGTATCTGGTCGTCTTTTGGTATTATAAATACTGTGGTCACCTACATATTTTTAGAATGGCGATGACAGTTTATCAGATGAGCAAATTTACCGTTTACCTTCATATAACAGCCCTTTAAAATGACTATTAAATGTGGACTTTCTCCAAATAGAGAGTTTAACTTTGCCATTACCTTTGATTATGCGTATTGTTTATCACAATGAATAAGTAATATCAGAAAAGAAGTTGTCAATTCACAGCTATTGTCCAATCTAAACCCTTTTGCGGTGTGCTTATGAAATTGAAGTATGAAGCTTCTACTTTCACTCGATAAGCGATCATTGATGCCCATATACAATTGTAATCTGTATAGATCAGGAGTTCCATCTAAAACTTTCACAGATTCTGAGGACACTAGACAGGGCTTCAAATCCCGGATCCTTCCGACTAAGCGATTTCTTTGGTGATTTTTTTCGTTTTCTATAAAATAATTTTAGGAACTTCACTCTTAAAAAGTTTGCCCGTTGAAGCACGAAAATATTCCGTGTTGCGAATTAAATGGGCAATTTTCTTGTTTTTAATTAACTTCAAAAAACCGATCGTCCGCTGTTTCTCTGTCGGTAAAAAATTTCAAGCAATATAATTTCATCCTTGAATGAACCACCGTCTAAATTATTATCGGTTACCTTGTTTATTTTAGTACAATTTTTAGCTTATTACTTTTGAAATTTGAGTGGTAATTCAGTGTTTAGTATGGTTAATGGTTTTTGTAACGAAATCTGCCCCAGGATTTTTTTATGAAATCTACCTTATGACAAAACAGTATATATTTCGTGTTACTAATAAAAAACTTAATCAGTTGGTACGTTTCTGTCACTAACATTTGAAACTTTTATAGAAATAGCCTTTAACTACTCAATTGTTTAGCTCTTAAACAAAATACCTGATCTTTAACTACTTATAGTTACTAAATGAGAAAGACGGAACCCTTATGATTTTCATGAATATCTATTAAACAGCGTAATGAATTGACTTATCTGAATCATATTTATTTTGTTGTAATTTAAATTTTAAATTATTTAATAATATTATGATACTCTAACTAATACTGTATTCATATATTTAAATATCCTGTGATTTGGGGTAAGGGAACTATTTATTTCTACTGTATTATAATCTATTATTGTGTATGCCATTTCACTTATGAATAAATAAACAGCACTGAATCGATATATCTTCCACGTAAAGATCTGTAACAAGTGGTGTACCTTAAATGTAATATTGTCACTTGTAATGAGCCTGACCTGACTCACCGAGACGTGACAAGTGAAACGGCGAAGGACAGTTGGATGGAAGCCAACGATGTGTCCGCCACGACTTACTAGCTTCAGTGGTAACAATTGCTGGTGAAAAGTGATGCTCGTGGTGCTATTCAAATAACCGACATTTAATATAATTGAAAGAATTCCTCTGGAAATCAGCAGAAGCAGATTACCTGCGTCCAAGGCTGTTCGGGCCCTAATCCGTCGATGGAATGTTTACTATTTTTTTCTTCATTTTGCTGTTTGTACTACTTTTATATGGTTATGTTAAATTATTTAAAAAAAAAATGTAAATTATAAAATAAAATACACGTACTTTGTTTTCTAATATCTTGCGTAATCATTCGATAGAATAAACATTTTCTTTCTTTCAAAGGAATATCATGAAATAATGTGAAATAGAATGAAGATTCCGTATCTTTTTTGGCAGAAGAATAGCAAACTCAGTCTATTTAATAGTAAATATTCACTACAACCAATGGACATTTGTAACCAAATCCATATAGATCAATAATCCTACCTGACGTCGAACACAGATGCGTTAGTTCTCTTGAGATCTAACATGGTCGTTTGTTGTTTGAGTGATGACTATAGTTTTAACTAAAACGCAATATTTCTTCACGTTACAAAAGCATATGGTAGTAGTACCTCCCCGGTGTAATCATGCAGGTTCTACTGTCTTATAATTCTTTCAATATCTATATCTATACATATAATAAAACTGTATCTGATCGCTGTCTGTACATGGCATATATATTTAAATTTCATAATGGCGTGCCTTTATATACGCAAGAGAAACCAAATCATTTTTTTCTTTTTGTCTTTATGTCTGTATGTTTTTGCACGCTAATCTCAGAAACGGCTTACTCGATTTGAATGAGTTTTCAGGATTATATAGGCTTCACTTAAAATTTCGTATTTTTTTAATCGTCACCGAACGAAGTCGCAGGCAGAGCTTGTTTATAATAAATGTACTTTGCACCTAAAATCTATCAGTTACATTACAAAATGACAGCAGGAATATAATGTTACTTTAAAGCCAAGAGTTTCTTAGAAAGAACTTCTTAAAATAGGATCGTTGGCACGCGTTACAAACATTCCATATTAAGATGTATCAGATTCGTACGGTATTTATAATAGTTGAATTTAAATCGTTATACTTAAAATAGATTTGGAAGAGAACTAGGTCGGTTTGATCGGGAAGCTTTGCTACACTTATTTCTAGCATGAAACAGTTCTTGCCATGTGTGGAAAAGTGTGGTTGCCAGTTCACTTATATATATGAAGCGACTCTCTAAGTCCACAAAAGTGGTAACGCATTTATGATTGACTTCGGGTGAGTCTACAGGACGCTCAAAGAAGGTGAACTGATTTTACATTGTAACTTAGTCATTTTATAGAAATCCATTTTCAAAAAATTTTACACTTTAAACTAGTAAATATTTAACTGTTCCGTAACTACCGGTTTCGGGACGTGATTACCAGGTAAAAGTATTATTCTTAGACTTTAGGATTAATGCTTGTATTTAGGTGCTATTCTAAAAAAATCTGTCCCGTTTCAATTCACATGTGGATGAGTCACAGTGACCATTAAAAATACTAATGGTTGTTATACTACATATGCAGTGCTGCATACTATTCTGCTATATACATAAGCTCTAAAATCTTATACTTTTTTGAAATATATACACTGAGGAAGGCAAAAGGAGTATAACATTTTAACTACAAACATAAGCCAAAACAGATAAGGCCGCGAAGGAAGACTTAATATTAAATATTAATATAAAAGCGACATTCAGAGACAAAAACTTTTCATTGTGAAAAGTTGATGCGACAATACCGCTACGGGGTGCTGTAGTCGCCTCTTACATCCCACGCTTTGTCTCCCCGTTTCAAAGGCACGAGTAAAAACTCACAGCTTCTACTAAATGAACATCAAATAAGTCGTTTAAAAATGAAATTCCTTGCAGCGAAACTATTCTCTGAAAATTTATTAGCTTTAAGTAGTAAAAGGTGCCGTCTATTTCTTTACGCAACGTAAACAAACGTACAATAGTTGAAATCCTGAAGAAAATATTATACTACATTAAAATATTCTAAAAGATTATTGTATTGTCCGAATTATTGCGAATGTAATTAAAATTATGCATTGTACGCAATATTAAAACAATAGAGAAATATAACAAAATATTATAGGTAGAGAATAGATTAATAATAAAAGCAGGGCTTCGTTAGTAAACCTATTTAACTAATTAGCTAATTAGATTTCATTATGGTTTATGAGGTTATTATATTTGCGGTAGCATTAATAAACAACGAAGTATTTATAACTGTGTGGTCAGTTGAAATTGTTTGTTTACTATTTTTGTGCTGATTTCCAGAAATAAATCCCATGTTTGTGTATTCTATAATTAATATTATCGTGCATTTATAAATAGTCCTACGAGTAATAATGTTATTTCCCAATAATGTTAAATCGTACAATAATCGGTTTAACACTCGATAAGTTTTTTTCACGTTATTCCACCTTGCTTTTTCTGTTTCTTATTTTACGCTTACCAAATAAACTTTTTGACATATCTTTAAGAACTTTATGAACTTCCCTAGACCCTTCCTTTCTAAGGATAAATAATATAAAATTATTATAATAAATTAATTATTAAGATGGTCGGCTTGATTGCGCTCTCAGTGACTGAACTACTCCAACCAAAATATAATATTGTTTGATGACAAATTAAGAGCGTGGCAGCAGTACTAAAAACACGTCAAAATTAAAGGATCCGACGTAAAAATATACAAACCAAAGTTGGATGTAAGGAACATCTCCCGCTTTTACATAATTATAAGTTTGCTAGCTAGTTTATATAAACCTGTACCAAACACTAAGTAAGTCCAACCGGTATAAGTTGACGGGTCCCAAAGAACAAGAAAATATACTTGACAGAAGCGGAAAGTAGAATTTCTGGAAAGTTTTCAACAATATGGATGCACGGTACCGTAAAGCAATGGCCCGGACAGAGCTAAGCTAAGTCACTTTAAAAGCAGAATGCGGTTTAACTTTGTATGTACACAGATATACCAAAGTTAAAAATGTTTTCAAATAATTTTATTTCTACAATATACATATGTACATGATTTACACTCTACCAAGTGGACGGTGTTTAGAATAAAGATTTCAAAACATGTCTTTTCATAACAGTAAATACCGGTAATTGTATTTTTCAAAATCTTAATCTGTTCTTTATTTCCGATTCCATAATTGAAAAATTAGGGGATTTTATCGTCAGTGAATTATAGATATAATATAATAGGTGTATTATACCACTTTATAGCCGCTTTTAGAACGCACCTGCCATCCCTGTTTAATATATATAAAATTATCAGGATGTATTTTACTACTTTAGTATACAATTGTAAAAAGTAATATAAATAAAAAATAATAAAAATAATAATATTTTGATTTATTTAGATATTATTTTGTTAATCATTAATAGAACACGATATCTCACCAAAAGCTTAACTAAACCCTGTACGGGTGATAATAACCACTTAATATCAGGTAGATTGCTTTTGTTGGTTACTTAAGTTTCATCTATATTTCAAAAGAATAAGGTGACAGAGCAACGCGTAGCCAGAACCGCTGAATCTAGAGTCCTGAAATTTTGCACATACGTTCTTTGTATAGGGTGAGTGAGCACTAAAAAAGGAATTTTAGGAATGCCATCCCTAAAGAGATGAAATACCGTTTGAAACTTTGTATGAATATGTTGATATATCGACTGCCGCGGGAGTAAAGGTAGTATGATATAAAAATGGCCCAATGAGTTGAATTCACAAAAATGTAAAAGATATTTGAAAATGACGGCGAAAACAGTATGTCAGAAAAGTTAGCAATAATATGTTTGCACAATACACAGACACTTTGGAGCCGAGATGGAGGTATTCTTGAAGTAACTTGGGGACACCGGGACATCTTCCGAGAAGTTCTGACAGTGTAATTTTTACTTGTCAAAAACTAGTACCATTTTAGAAATAACAAACGCGATAAAACCAGTTCTAAGTAACTTTTGTTGTAAAATGTTGGTTAGAAAATTTACAAAGAAGATTTATTTTCCGAGATGTTTTTTTTTGTAATTCCTTTTAGTTTTTATGCATAATCATTTGGATACATTTCTTTTAAGTAGCATGTGGCAAGATTTTACAAAGACTTGGTGCTTAATTTCACGAATATAAATATAATACCAATAACACGACGACGCCGCCAATGACAAGAAGACTTGTTCGTATCTTACGCAGAGAATTTCTATTGCTATACAATCGGGAAAGCAGCTAGGCGTTCTTGGAATTATGCCGCACGGACACGCTTCCTTTGAATTGTTAAAGTTGGGCTTTATTATAATAAGTTTTAAGATTTTCATTATTGTAATGTAAAATGTAAATAAATATTTAATACCAATAAAATTGAGACATTATCTGGAGATAGTTTAAAAGTCGGGAAATTGTAAATTTAATAATACATTTCAAACTATTACATAGATTAATATCCGTAAATAGGTCTTAAAATTAACGCAGATAAAATTACAATTTCTAGATTACACACATCTTTTGATCTATTTTTTAGAAACAGCAAAGTTATAAATATTCAATAAAAGTAATAATTGGCAGGGTATTGCGATATTGTAGTAGTTCCATTTTTTCCATCTGGCTATTTCTCTCTAAAATGTATTTATATTTTCAAAACAAAAAATACTTTAAAATCACGAAAACTACCGATGCATCCTTTTTAAGTTCTTCGGTAATTAATCTCCAAAATGGTCCAACGAATGCTTTATCTATTTTATTGTTTTTCACAATAGGTGCTTTTGATTCTAACTGTCCATCGAATTTGATCGTTCAAAATAATTATTATTCATGTACAAAGAATTTAATTAGCGAGCTTAAGTCGACATCATGTGAAATGAGATAGCTACTTAGCCGACGAACTCCGTAATTAAATTGAGAACAGGTGGGGGCCACGCGAAGTGAATCAAAATTAATCTAGCTCAATTTGACAGATCCTTGCTGTCGACTTGAGGAATTATTTCAATTTTAATTACGTAGCTTGTGTTTTTTTACACTCGAGCGTTTTTCTTGTTATTATGAGATAGGTAAGACGTAATTTTGTTAAGTTCGAAAACTATTTTGTGATAGGCTGTTTCAATTTTATTAAATGCAAATAGTAAAACGAAGATCTTCTCGATTCGGCTGAATTTATTTGTGCTGTACGTTTATCACTGGATAACTTTTATAACCAATTTTGGAAACTTATTTTTTATTTAGAAGGGTAAACTTTCCGTTTGGTTCCATTTGATGACAAAACAGTATGTGTCTAGAGGGGTAAAATAGGGGAATGAATTTTGTAAAATTAAATTATGATTGAGTAATATATATGTAAATGTATAGATATAAATAAAAATATGTTAAAATAAATTAGCAACCCTTTCGTTTTTTTGAGAAAAAATATCATATTTTGATTGATGAATAATATTTTTCAATTATTGTTATTAAGTTGTTTATTACTGTTCCGTAGGAATTAAGATAAAAAACATTGTTGTACCGCCATGTCGACTCTGTCTTAGCGTCACAACCATTTTACTTGGAAACCATAGGCACTGCACAGATTTTGCTAAAAACATCTTCATCGCCAAAACATAAATTTAATAATTATTCTATATATATATATAACTAAGTGATGAAAAAGCCAGTGAATATAGTGCTTAAAAATTGTCTAATTTTCTGTCTTTTTTTGCTTCTAAAGATATATGTTAATCCCACAAAGAATTGTGACTCAACTCCCAAACTTTACAACTATGAGATAGCATTGTTGAATGGTGCTACTATAAGGCTAAAATAGGTGTCACGATGGTGCCTCCACATTCGATTCACGTCTCTATACCATCTTCAAAAGTCGAGTTACTAAAACCAGATCAGCAAATTTACTACCAAAACAACTGTTATTAACATTGATCATCAATAACAAAGTTGCCAGCTTACTAGCAACTACTGACGCGTGTCATAACAAAAGAACTGGGTTACACATTTTATGCAATATCCACTGTCACGTCAAGATGGAAACTCCGATTTTGGCAGACGCCCAACGCAACACAAACAAGTAGCACCCAATAATTTTTATGGTCGAAGGACAACTTTTATTGCAATAGTCTTATGTGCTTGGCGGCTAGTGGTCTACTCTCTTCAGATTTTTAATGAACTTAGAAAAGAAATCGAGGGTACAGTCCCTTAAAGTAAACATATATTACAAATTACATACAGAACAAAAGCCTCGCTTGATGTCAATCGCAGATACGTCGTTTCGCCTCAGGACTATTACGGATGTCTTCTATGAAATTGGGTCCAACACCACTCTTTTCACCAGAATGCAGGAACTAAGATAAGGAGAAGATATGATAATATTATATGGTACACTCATGTCACATATATGCCAAAGTCTGTTATGGAGGAGTTACTTTGTTACAAATGGTCTATTTTAAGGTTTTCTTTAATTTCACACAAAAAAAAAACATAAAAAAATAATCACCCATCTCAATCGGTTTGATGGAATGTATGGAAGTATACACGTGCCGGATACAAAATATATTTCGTGATTTTTTCCGTTTATACTGTGGGTGGAGGGAGATCCAGACCTCTCAATATCCTTATACGCCCATGTAATTATGTCTAAAGCATAAAGGTTTCTTCTTATCAATTTAGTTACGTAACTCTAAAAAGACTGTAAACGCATGCCAGTTGCCAAAGGAGAAAAGTTAGCTTGTTATCGGAAAAATATCACAAATCACAACATCTCCTCGCTTTATAGAAAAAGTTTGAAGGACAGCACACGGCGAGGTATTGAAGCATTGAGTACGAAGCAATTCCATTGAAAAGTTTGGCGAATATGAGACGTATCTTTATATCAGACGATACCACAAAATATATACAAATAAATAAAATCTACGTAATTGTCTCTTATTAAAGACCTGTAATTGAAAGACAGACATTTTTGGCGCATTTCTGTACAGTACAAAACAAAAAAACCGTCGTGATATTTTGGTAAGATCTTGTTAACTTAGCCTATTTATGACAGGATTCACAAAGTTAAATAAGAGTAAAAAAGTATCCGTTATTCGCAATACATTTAGCAACACAAGTATAAAATTTAAATACAACACATTTTAGAAGCTACTGCTACGAGGAAAACAATGTACTATGTATAATAACTGTTTGGATATATTAATTTTACAACAACGTAAAAGAATTTTACAACGGGCAAACAAACTTGTCCAAACGTCTACTTGAAAGAGACTATAAAGTTATAAGTCCCTTGTTTACATTGACTTTAAATTTCGCGAAGTTGAGTACTGTCGAGTAAAGATGTATTTACAGCATAAATATTTTCTAAGCGACCCTACCCGGAATTTCTATAAAATTCTTCCATTTTTTTAAGTTTGAACTCTTAAGCTTAAGAACACTCCTAGATGTAAAAAATAGATGGAGTGACTATTTCCTTTAAGGGATTAAATCTATAAGTTTTATATTCACTTACGGCAAGAGTGGAAATATCTGTGTTGTGCGCCCTAACATTCAATATTTTTAACATTGAAAATACCAAATGAGAATGAAATCCATCTGAAGTAATCATAGCCGACCATGAACATGTCTGTTAATATCCAACCAACTCCAAAAAGAATTAACGTGCTATAAGGATCGATCATAGTCACTACATAGGAAAAACAAGACAAAGGTAAAAATATTAAAAAACATTTTTTTGGTTTTTAACATTTGGGATATTTTTGATCGTATTACATAATAATTTACAGCATGTAAGCTAATATACACTTGGTACCTTTATTTAAATTTCAAAATTTAGCAACATTTCTTCCATCGAACCTGGAACGTCTTGATAGTCGCCATGACAACACCATTAGATAATCTTTGTTTGATTCTAGAACCTAAAGAGTAATATAACGAAACTCTTAATAAAACCCTTAAAATGTTTAAGGAAGAAACTTCATTATCACTACCAAAGATTGCAGTACATCTTACGAAACACTTTGGAATTTAAAACATTGTACTAAGTTACAATTGCTTGCTGCGTTTCCAATTTCAGAGCAACGGGCGAAACCCGAGGAAAGTCACTTTAAATGGGATCTAGTTTAATTACAGATTTGTCAAATAATAAACAAAGAGTTTCTTCTATCTATAGAAAAGCGAATGTCGTAATCACTGAAGCGTCGTTTTAAGACGATATTTCAATAAAATGCCATTGCGCGATTATTATTATAGTAATAACTAGCGATCCGGGCCAGCTTCGCACGGGTAGCAGGAATTAATAACTTACATTTTCCTTTTGTCGTAGTGACTTGCATGCATTATAGGTTAAATAAAAATGTTAATAATATTAATGGTGCTTAATGTAAGGTAAGCATAATGTACTTTGTTTTTATCATTGATATATTTTTAAGAAGATTAATTCGTAACAACTTTATTTTTAATGTGGCATACGTCAATAGAGCTCCCAGTCCGCATAATTTTATTCGATATTTTCTAGAAACATCGTTAACAAACTGTATATACAAAACGTTTTTGAATTATACATTCAAAATGAAACTTTCTGAATTACCTTCCTCATGAAGCACTCCATATTTTTGCGAAAACCGCATGAAAATCTATGAAACGCCGGAAAGACTGTGTCATGTAATATGTAGTGATTTACCCATTTACTTTAGAATCTTGGGATGCCTAATACAAATGCTGTCACGCTTTTCTATGTTATATGTACGTAGTATAACCATAGTTTATTCATATTTTATAAATACCCTAAAACATTATTATAGTAAATGTATATTCACAATCTCTATCGTTTCTACTTTATTCAGGGTTCCCTACATATCTTTGGATCAAAAAGATATTGTCTGTAAAGTTTTCTTGCATCTTCTTTTCGAAATAGTATCAGCAATATTTAAGACTAGCTCACGTACAAGAGAAAATAAAAACGGGATAGATAGACAGACGAATATTTTAAATAAAATAATTTTAAATTCTATTTTTATAACACTTATTTACAGTACAAAAGAAAATAATTAATCCAATCCAGCTCGTCTGCTGGATCATATCATACTTAGAGAAATGTGATTTCTATTCAGGGCAGAATTGTGGCTATCGTTTTTGGCATGATGCTGTATGGGCATGGACTATCTGAAGATTGATTAAATTAAGCTGTTATTATAATAACTTCAAAGATATTTAGTATTACATAAGTTAATTATTTATGTAAATAAAATGTATTTTTTGCAAACTTATTAACTTTTATTAATGGTAATTATACATTTTTACAGTGAAGAGGGCGGGTAACATCCTGTTATACATATATTGTCTTTAAAGGTGGGAGAACTACATATAGTACGACTAGGGAGGTATCACCACCGCTCTCATAATTCGCCGTAAAGCATTAATTGTTTCGGTTGAATAAATGCGGTGCTGGCTACATTGAAGCGAGGCGACCGTCTTAGTCCTCAGAAATATTAACGTATCTACGTTCGGGTTCAGATAGGGTTTCGGCCGTGTTTGTGGCTGTAAGTGGATGTCTATGGGCTGCGACTACTTAACATTAGGTGGTTTGCATGCTTGTTTGCTACTCTTCTCACATAAAACATATATATGTT